>JAECUM010012277.1:0-42086 GCA_016617855.1 Megalonaias nervosa
TAATAAATAATATGAATTTATATTGTGTTCAATGCAGAGCATCCACCCCACCAGTGGATTAACACCAATAATAACAACAAAAACTAAATAAAAATCTTGCACTTACAGGCATGTGTGTAAAATGTGGTGCAAGCAAATACAGATTTATCGCTAATAAAATAGACGGTGATATCGCTGCTTCACTGGGAAAATTACCAGGGACTCCATGGGCTAAATACCCAGGAGAAAAAACATCTTTCTGGTTATAATTATTGTGGTCCTGGAACACGACTTGATATCCGACTTGACGAACGAGACCAACCAAGACCCGGAGAGTATCCAATAAATGCGATTGATCAAGTGTGCCACATTCATGATGTTGCGTATAAAAATAAAAATTTACAACAACGACATATTGCAGATGTGAAGCTGATTCATTCGTTAAATTCCATACAAAATAAATCTCTCAGAGAAAAAACTTGCTAGCTTCCTAGTAAGATCTGCGATGAAAGGTTAACTAATTGCTAGGGGCTGGTAATTAATCATAGATAACTATTATAATGGAATCGATTTATTATAGCCCAAGAGGATATTGGAGGGGTAGAGCAGTGATTAGTAAACTTGCTGAAGCAGCAAATGTCACACGTTCTGTTGCTGCGAATTTGTTAGCAATAAAGGCAATATGGAAAATTTATCTACCACCACCTAAAAAAATTCAGTACGCACATTTTGATGTCAGTGCTCCCAATGAAATTCATCAAGCAGATATTTTGTTTTTACCTCATGATACTATTAAAACACGTAGACGTCAATCGCGCACATACAAATGCGCGTTAACTGTCGTTGACGTTGCAAGTAGATATAAAGAAGCAGAACCACTATCGACAAAAACTGCAACTGAAGTTTCAGCTGCTTTTGAACGAATTTATCAACGCGGTGGTCTACGACGGCCACAGCTACTACAGGTTGATCTTGGCAAAGAATTTCTTTGTGCAGCATCATCTCTGATAAAAAAACACAACGTCAAAATCAGACGAGGACACACCGCAATTCATCGCGATCAGGCAATCGTTGAACGATTTAATCGAACACTTAACTGAGCGATTGTTTGGATATCAATATGCGAAGGAAATATCCACATATGCAAGATTTCGTAAATGGGTTGCAAGACCACCAAGTGTCATAGCTGCGTTAAATAATGAAATTACTCGTGCAATTTCTATGAAACACATCAGCGCGATCACAAAAAAAAACAAAGACAAAACAAAACATATACCAATACAACGACGTGACTCTTCCTCAAAACAACCAGTACTATGTAATGTAACTGTAAGATATTAATATGAACCCGGTGAACTTGAAGGTGGTAAAAAAAGAGCAACTGATCCAATTTGGAGTGTGATCACACATAAAATTTCCAGCGTGGTAAGATCCACGGGTAGACCTGTAATCTACAGACTAGATTCAACTGCTGCTCAGCGTGGATTTGTATGCGAACAATTACAAGTAATTACTGAGGATACACAATTACCACCGCCTTCACTTTTGTGAAAGCATGACACAAGCACCCCTACGTCAATTACACTCAAGACAGGTCAATATCACATCTTCGCGTGTGTGACCGAGATTACTATTAATTCTATCCACGGTAAATTGTCTTGGATTATTATTTGAATACTGCCATAACATGACTGTATTACAGCTCGCACAATGACTATTCTGTAATTGTTTCAGCGTCATAATAAATTCAGTATCAAGATTAAAATTGCGTTTACTTTTTTGTCCGATCGTTGATAACCAGGTAATTTTTTCTTGACAACTTCGTTGTTAACTACATCATCGCAATTACTAGCAGTGCTTTCCTGATTCATTGTGCAGTCTACCATAACCTTTCGTAGCTGAAACATTCTTCTAATTCTCGACACCGCTAGATAAACTAAATTTGACCATTCGATTCGATCATCGACAATCCAGATATTTGTATCGGAAATAGTTAATCCTTGTGACGAATGAATCGTTATAGCATATCCTAGAGTCCACGGAGACTTATCCATCGCTAACGCTCTCTCAACAGTACTCACAGGAACAACAACAATATCATTAAAAACGAGTTTTTGTTTCCTCCTTGACTCTGTCAAGGGCCCTGGAATCTCAGCTTCAATATTTTGTTTGCGTGTGTCTGTTGGGCGGTAACACAATGACACAGGTAGATCCGAAATTTTTTATTTATGTAACAGAAATAATTGCTGTTGAATTGCATCATGAATTATCTTCCTATCTGCAACTATCAAATCAGCAGGTCTCCATAAATTCCAAAAATCATTCATTGTAGTCTCTGGAATTACTTCACGCATTATCTCATATTGAATCGTATCTGGCTGCAGTCTGATTAATCTTTTAAATTCTTTCAGTGGTTCATCAACAGCTCTATGATCAGTAGTTATCTTCTCATAATAATCTACGAACGTTTTCAGCCATTGATGATCCAACAAAAGGTGGTGGTTGACCATGATCGCCACACATGATAATAGCAGTATTTCTCGTTAACAACCAATCAATAAATATTTTTAATACTTCCAACGATACCGTACAAATTTCAACCGAAATAATAATCTTAGGAATATATTTCTCACCCATTCGTTGTGAAGTCCATTCATCCCCCTTCCATCGAAAGAAACTGTGATACGTACACGAATTAACTCCTCGTTCCTTCATTTCTCTTGCTAGTCTATGTGTAGGTGTCAAAACAACTATATCAAAATTACCTGAACAACTGTTCAGGAATAATTCAATCGCACGTGTTGTTTTACCAGAACCTCCGGGTCCACTGAGATAAACAGTCTTATGTCTGGTCACAGGATCATATACCGATGGAGCTGATGAAAGTTTTGACATCTGTTTATTTTTGAAACATATTTCCTTAGAGTCAACGTCGACAGATTCAGGATAACTAAGAATCATTTCTCGTTTTATCCTCCATTCTGCCGATATGTAATTGTTTTAGCAATCCTGTATTTTTTTTAATCGATAATAAATTTATCGAAACGTACGCGAGCATCGAAGATCTTAAATGTTTAAACTGTGGTGAGTCACCATCAGTGTAATTCACAATTGTACCTAATTTAGTTCCGTCCGATAAATTAACATTATTCCAATTTATAAATGTGCCTCTATCTGTTGTATCAGCAATTATGAAATCAAGTTCAGCATCGTCGATGATTAGTCTACAACAATGTCGTTTATGACCATATGATCCTCCTTGCCTAAATATACCAATTATTTTCCTGCCAAGATCCTTTGCGAGTTTATTCTCAAAATCAGTTATATCAGGATTTTCATCATCAGAATATTTCTTTTGTTGTGGTAACCAAACTTGTTTCTGAGGAAGATATGATATAATTGCTTCACTTACAGTTAACGATATCAAAATTTCCGCACCAATCATCGATCGTAATAAAACTATTCAAACACAACTTTTTTCTGAAAAATGTCTTCCAAACCAAACATAAACGATCGGATGGAGATTCCGTGCGAACTCAAATGACTCAATGCATGCAAATCCAGTAAGGTCAAAATCTGGTAAGGGTCCATTTATCGAAACTCTGGTCATCTCGTGTGTTGGATGTACAAATCTTTTGAAATACTCAGAACATTCTCCTTATCCAAGAAAACTTCCAGGATAACATGCAACCATACCAACCGATATAACATCTTTGTAATCGTATTTATTATTCCATAATCCGATATGTCCGTATTCGATACAACTGCGTTGGACATCTTCAAGAAATTCCAATCGTGTTGGTTTCCATGAATTTTCCTTCTAATCATCATGTGCAGCAACTGATGGAACGGTGAAACAATTACTGAGTAATCGTTCGATAACATCAGCATCGTTCGTGTTTTCAACGCAAGATTTTTCATTTCGTCGTGGAGAGATTCTGTGCGATAAATATCTCCAATAGGCCATGCAAACTGATCATAGTTCACAGATTCTGAACTTTGAAACAACCACACAGGTACAGAGTCACTCTTACTGATATTTCTGATAAAATCAAACATATCACTATTATAGAATTTAACAGTTCGATTTTGTGGAAATATTGTTATGTCCGAAGTCCATGCGTTTGCGTTATGATCAATGATCTCTATCGAAGCTCCATTTTTTTAAAATATTTCGATTCATATAAAATCTCTCCAGTTAGTGTCTTCACCATTATTGGGAATCTTAATTTTTTTCCAGTTCAGCAACATCTTTGATAGACGCTCCAGCATCTTTAACTGTTTCTGCCCACTCATTTATTTTTTTACGCCTTAGATCTTTTAAACCGTTTCCTCGTTTCGCGTTTGTGAAATGTTTTGTAACTAGCTCAGCAACACAATTTAAGCGAGAAATTTTCATCGGTAGAAGTTTATCGACGTTAGGTTTATCATTCAGTGGATATATAGCCATCACAGGATACGCTCTTTCATAATATGGTCATTCAATTCCAGTCAGTATTCCTGGTTTTGAATTTTTATTTAACGTGACAATATTTTCAGTGTGGTGTAATCGAACAGAATCACGTTTGTCACGGATAATCCATGTGTCATCGTCTGTCGCTATGATAAATTTTATTCTAAAATTATATTTTTGTGCAATGTCGAGATAATTAATAATTGTCGCTGCTCGCTTGTCATTCATCGTAGCATCGACAACACCTTCGGCGATACCAGCTGTGTTGCGTATAATTGTGAATGTTGACCACACATGAGCTACACCATCATCGCGAAATTCTCTCTTGGCCTTACTGATACGATTGATTAAAGTTTTTTAGTTAAATCAACGAAAGCTCGCCTTGGTAATTGAGGGGTTATTCTGTCGAGATCAAATCTGGCTTTAGAGGGCTTAATCGCAAATAATCTCGCAAATTCCTCCATGTTATAATTAAGGCAAATATATATTTAATTAAAGTTTAATTATATATATAATGATTCGAGCAAGGAATCAATGCAAATGGCTTATGATTGGTTCTTCATTTCCTTATAACAGGACTTGCGTAAATGAATTCTGTGGATGTCACATGCAAAGTGTTCGTAGAGGGGGTCTAGGACCAAAACCATGTCTGAAGTGTGGTGTTTGGGTTAGAGGAGAAACACAGCTGTGTGTAAAATGCGGCGGTAAAAAATACAGAGAGCTGAAACAATATTATGATAAAAAATAATGCCGCTGGTTTCGAATCTCCTATAATAAACGCCGAAGAACATCTCGCCAGGTTTTCACCACAACAATAAAATAATAATTTAGACGAATAATATTATTACATAAATAGAGCAAAATGAATTTGTGAAGCATCCCATCATCGAAAAATGTGAGGCGTCTCGTGATGGTATCATCAGGAACTGTCGATTAAAAAACCAGTCGGTGTTGTTGATAATGCTGGTTATCTCAGATTTAGTGTTGGAAAAGAAAGATATTTATCTCATAAATTTATCTTCGAGAGTTTTCATGGACTAATCATAGTCGGATTTGTGATCGATCACATCAATGGCAGGAAACTTGATAATTCTTTATGTAATTTACGAGCTATTACACAGAGTCAGAATTGTAAATTTGATAAAACTGGTAAACACAATAAACGTGCAAGGGTTGTTAAATCTGTGAACGTGGAGACTGGCGAAGAAATAATAGTTCAATCAATGAATGTAGCTGGCAAATAATTTGATATTTGCATGCCTTCGGTTCAACGTGTCGCAAATAAAATATACATATCGGCGTATTCAAAGAAATATAAACAAAAAAATAATATATCAGTATCTCTCTATTGTGTTAGATGCACAAGAATTATGAAGGGAGATAACTCCGTCAAGCAAAAGTCTCTCTCTGGTAGAGTAATTAAGCAGTCGTCCCGCTTGTTACTGCGTAATATTATATGACTACCGCGATTAATCTTTTTGTGTGTCATGGTAACTGTTATAATCAGCAGTTTAACTGTCTGTGTGGCAGTGGAGCAGCTTAATTTGTAACAGTGCAATTTCGTAGAAGGGTATTTGCACCTTTTGACTTCGTCCCTGTGAAATTCAGAAAGACAAGAAGCATGCCTCCATTGCGTGTACAATACAAGTAAGTTATTTTTAGATGTTTCAGGTAAGATAGCTGTACAGACCTACATGTACTTTAACTCCCGAATGACATCCGGTGGAAATGTATGTGCGATTATTAATTGCAGATATTTTATATAGTGTGTTTAGAAATTGAAATAAATCCACGCTGAAGTTTACAATAATTGTTACAATAATTGTGATTTATTCAGTATACTGATCGAATGTAGGTTGCCTGTTTATCCAGTATAGGTAACTTCATAACAATTTCTGAAACATGTATCTGTAAGGATGGTCCGTGGCACAGTATTAAAATGGCGGATTCTCATACTCGAGGTCTAGATTTCCAATCCCAGAACTGACACATTGTAGACAGTGGCTAAAATTTCGCAATTTTTCATAATAAGTGGGGGCTCCAGCCCCAAGGGATTTCATGTACACCTCCTCGCCACGTCGAACATGTGCTGTTTTTCACTCACCATGGGGTTTGATTTTGGGGGGTGTACATGAAATTAGAGCTTGGACAAATCTGGAGCTCAAATAATTTTATTCTGAAATATTTTAATTCTGATTCAGATTCAGATTCAGATTATAATTGATCAGATTTATTCTGATAATAACATTTATTCTGCTTCAGATTATGATATTTGTTTTTATTCTGATAATAATATTTATGCAGAATCAGATTTATTCTGATAATAATATTTATTCTGCTTCCTATTATAATATTTATTTTATTCTCAATCAGATTCAGAAATACTTTATTTTAAGCAAATATTTATTAAATAATGAATTCCGAAAATATTAATGCAATTATTTCTGAGATTAAAAAATTAAATGATGAGGATATATAATTATCTGAACAATTGAATCCTGAAAAAATCGGAAATGATTTTGAAGCGCTACAGGAAAGGAAATATGATGGGAGATATACGCTAGCAGCTGAATACCGATTCATTAAATTGCTTCAACAATCTCTGTTTTATGTCAATGATGAAGATATTCGAAAATTCGTTTCACTCGCAAACGCGATTGAGAAAATTAGATCAGAGTTATCATGCGAATACGAAACAAAAGAGATTATGAGTTCACGTGTGCGATAGCTGAAAAATTTATGTACGATTATAAAGTCACTGATGAAAGTCAAGAAGGATTATGAAAGTGGCTCAGATTCAGATTATAATATTCGTTCTGATTCAGATTCATATTATAATATTTATTCTGATTCTAATTCAGATTATAATATTTACTTTTATTCTGATTCTGATTCAGATTCAGATTATAGTATTTATTCGGATTCAGATTCATAATATAATATTTATTTGTATTCTGATTCAGATTTATTCAGATTATAATATTCAGATTCAGATTATAATATTTATTCTGATTCAGATTCATATTATAATGTTTATTTTTATTCTGATTCTGATTATAATATTTATTTTTATTCTGATTCAGATTCAGATTTTTTTATTCCAATAAATAGTACCTACGAACGCACATACAAACTTATTGCCAGAGCTTCATTCCTTAAATCAAGCAAGTGTCAGGTCTGATCAGTAAGTCTAAAATGTATCAGTGATAATAGCGGAATATGACATCGTAGATAACCGGATTAACGGGCATTGACGCAATTAAAAACCCAGGAGGTACTTCAGGGGTAAATGAACATAAGATATATCCCTGTTTTGCCTGCCTGGATTTTTCAGTATCTACTTGATAGCTGCCGTCGATTGCATCACAAACTGAATTGACTGCGATCGTTGATGTGATCGCGACAACACCTGGTGATATATGACGACCTCCACCGTATGGATCATTGTTATGTTTGAGAATAATCGCTGGAGGGTATATTTTTCTCCACGCGTCTACGATCTTTTGGAAAGTATTCATCGACAATATCATTAACTGATTTTTTCAGTTCATCGTCGTTAAATCCTGGTAATGTGAATTTTGGTAAATCCGCTTTAGTGATCGCGTAGTATCTGAAAAACAATCGTTTAAGTGTCGTTGTATATTAAGAACTCCAGCAACACCAGCTACAACTGTAATACCAACTCCTATTACTAGTGATATTATGTATAACGCTGATAATGATCCGATTATAGTTGCTGTTCCAGCGAAGACCGCGGATGCTGAATAAACAATTATTTCGATAACAACGATACGTCTGCGGTATTTTTTTTATTTTTACTGTGTACTTGTCAATGATATTTTTCAGTTGGGTCTGTAACAAACACACTTGCTCGTGTCTGTAATGTTGAGCTGCAACAAAGTCAATCGATTGGTTCATTATTTTAGGTAGGTAGTAGTTCAGCGACTAATTCAAGACACCAAATCAAGCCGAGGTTTTTTTCGTCGGGTTCCACTTCGAATGTTTCCTCGTCGTCGCGCTCCAACACTAATAACATAGATCCGGAGGATCGACTAATTGGATAACGACGTTGCAGTAAAAGCGTTGTATTTATTGTAAATATTGCAGCACCGAGTATTGAAAATGTATATATACCTCCAACCTTAACACGACGTTTGATGGATTTATTGAGTGGTTCCCATAATGCTGTTCCAGACGCTACTGCATGTACAGGAACTGCATGATCGGTAATCTCTTTGATGTCATCGGTAATCTTTTTTATTTCGGAGAGTTTAATGTCGACGACAGCTGGACTTCCAAAAATTCATTAATAGCTCTATTTGTGTTTCTACGAAAATTCAAAAACCTTTGTACGTGAGTAGAAAATTCAGATCTGAATGTGGTCATTCCATCATTGATTGTCATCAGCGAAGTCATCATCGGAATGTTGCTATTATCGACATATTTCTTCGTTGCAGCGTCATCATTTGATTTTGGTTCTCTAAGACCAGTAATTTCATTATTAGCCATATTGTGAGAACCAGTCATTGTATCACCGGCGGATAATAAACGATCATCGATCTCAGTTCTGATCGTGACGTTGTTGCTGTCTACGTATCTTTTTATTGCCACATCATCGTCTGATTTTGGTTCTTTCACATTAATGATTGTATTTTTATTCATGATGAGATCGCCGTACATAATATCACCAATTCTTCTGATGCGTCCAGCAATCTCTCCCATGAGTGTTAAGTCTGATTCATCCGAGTTTTTAATTTACCGTTCTTAGTAAATACCGCTAAGTTAGTTTCGGTCGCATCTGGAACTCGCAGAATAATATCTGTCAACGGGATATTGCTCATCTTTAATCGTCCTTGTTGATCTAGAAAAACAACAGCTTCATTTTGGTCCACATCTACGAGACACAATAGATTAGCGATCTCGTCCTTGATATTATCAAGTGTTACGTATTTAGATAATTCACCTTGAGGTCTGAGACTCCGAGAAGATCTTCCGAAAATATCTACCATTGTATATTCACTAAGACCCGTTTAAAACGACGGTGGATAGCTATATCGTCTGGTTGTATACTTGTGCACGACTTTATGAGGTGGTGTTTTTGATGATGACACAACATCGAGTACAGCAATTACTTCACGGCCACACATTGGCGGATCAGTTATTGTCTGTGTTGGTAATGTTGAATACCATACGGGAGTGTGTTGAAGCGCAGTAATTCGTACTGTGTCGACATATTTTAAAAATTCTTTCGGTGGTTCCAACCCGTACGAATCAAAATAAATAATTCCACGTGGATCGATCGCTTATGCAACCCAGTGAGTACCTGGATCAGAACTTCCATCGAGATTGATGATACCGGTCTCGACACAGTTTGGTTGTTTTGGTAATTGATCACGCATAAAAACACCTCTGAAGGTTTTGATATTTAATCGCTGAGCAGCATCAAGCAAATCAAAATTAGACATGGGAAGTATCAACGATGTGTCCCGTGGAGTCTTAGACCTCGACCGTACCATGAACGAGGGGTTCCTGACAGCCTTAGACCTTCCCCCTTTTTTACGTAAGATTTCCATGGCTCGTTGAGTGGCTTGTTGAAAGGCTTGTTGCTTCATTGCTGAAATCGTTTGTTGCACTTGTTGAGTGGCTTGTTGCCTCAACGCTGGTATCATTTGTTGCATTTGTTGAGCGACCTGTTTCCTCAATGCTGGTATCATTTGTTTTGTGTGTTGTATGTTTGATGGAGTTATTTGTTTCATTGCTTCGCCGATAAAGCCCCCCCCCCCGATTTTGCCTCCGCGAATTTTACCACCTGTTGGTTTTTTTAATGCCATCCCAGCGGCAGTTCCAACAGCACCAAGTTCAGCCGCTTTTGCGACAGCAGGAGCCGCTGCAGCAATAATTGCTGGTAATGCCGCAAATAGCGGAAATATACCACCCATCTTGACTGCATCTTTAATGGCACCCGCAGAAAGATCAAGTCGTACGCCGGTCTTTGATCGTTTGGCGTCATTGAAATGCTTGAGCTGACGTCCAGTCAGTGATAGCTTATTTGGACCACCTGCGAGCTGTCCTCGTTTGAGTGATATTTATATTCCCGAATTCTTTTTTGATACTGATTCAAACTCACACTAACATGATGATATAACATTATAATATCATGTTCGATTGAATTACATATTTTCCACTGGGGCATCAATGACTCTCATTCGTCCACCAACACCTTGAAGCAACATTGTTTTATTGGAGAGTATAACAGCGATTGCTCTCTAATCAGCAATAGCTCCTCTTGCCACACGAGCTCTAAAGTGTATATCAACGACAGATTGCCTAACTAAATCCAATTGTTCCAGTGAGAAATAATAGATCGGATACAGCGTTGTAAAATCTAGTTGTTATATTTGTAGACCAGAATCAGTATTTTGTTCAAGTCCCATGAATGTCATCAAACGATGATATGCACGTGCTACATGATTATTTTCAACATTTAATAATATATCTTCGGATGGTTGTTGATGTCCATTTATTCTCAGTGAAACTTCAGTAACACCAAGTTTGTCAAATATCATTGTACTATGTGTTTGTGAGTTTACTCGCGTAGCATCTTGGAAAGCAACAAATATATATCGCGGCGCAGAAACACCCTGCTGTGATGCTATCTGCCATGTGAATAAACCATAAATGTTACTTTGAACACTGTCTGTGGTCATCGTCAACCATGATAATGTTGATTTACCACCTGAGTCCATAAAAGAGAGTAGCCGTTGTTCTTCAGCGAGTGATGGTATCATTGTTGGCATCCACAATGAAAGTTTTGTCAGTATTACTTTACCAGCATCATCGATAGGGCGCCGGATTGCATCATCGTCGGTAGCCTTTCATACGAGTACAACTGTATGCTTGTCTCCGAAAATAACCTTTCTGACATTTCTGCAAAATCCAAAGATATGTGACAGTGGAATTGCACATGAAAATCTTCTACTTCCATCTTTCAGCATTGATCGACGTGCTGCGAATCCTAAGTTGAACTCTGGATTAGCACCATGAACCACTTTCCACACATTAGCGCCAGCGTTGTCGGCATTGTTTCTTGGTCGTCTTATATTGTACTGTCTGTTGTCAGGGCGGTTAGAAGTATCCTTCACAAACATCATTGACGGACTAGCTGATCTTGAATAATCATCGCTGCATCTTGCAAGGCTAAGTATCGCCGTGTCAACGTCGAAGTCTTTCTGAATTGATTCAATATTTCTTTCGTCAATCATGTATATGGCGCTGTCGAACAACACCATGATACCATTATTAACAAAACCAACCCTAACATCGGCTCCATATTCAGTATCATCTGTTTTAAAAATTTCACCTTCTACATCAATAAATGCTTCAGCGGGTAAGAAATATCTACTTGTATCCTGAACTTGTAATTCGATTCTTCCACGCTGATTTGGCTGTCGTGCATCAAAAGAATAATATTGATAATCACGCATCGATTCATCTTTGAATGCAGGATCAGATACACGTTTGAACATCTTTATTATATTTAATATCGTCTAACACGAAGACCACTTCCTGCTATCAGACTAGCAGTTATATTCGTTTCTTTTTCTGATAGTGGCACAACAGCCAACTCTGCTAGTTTTTTATTCGCAGCTTGATTAATTATTTTGCTAACATTTGCAGGCATAACATCTGTGCTTGCTAATTTTACTGGCTGAGGTTTCCGTCGTATTAATCGTGCTAGTCTATCCTTGATTGCCGAGAATGCTTTACCGGCAACATCACCAACAGCACCAATACCTTTTTCACGAACTTTCATTCCCAGTTGCTTTGCAATCGGTATTGCATTTGGGGCCATCCTTCTGAATAGACCCTGAACAACATCACCGAGTTCATCTCCGTAGAACGCTTTGTATACTGGTAATCGCGAATTTATCACCCTGACCATGATCGGTCCACGGTGAGCATTATGTATGATCATCTTATTTTCTTGTCACTGATCTAATTGTATACCCTTAATCACTGTGGTAATCATCGGCGATTTCATCAATAAGGGATCGATAAACATTAATATCAATGATACCGCCTGTAAATAATCTCTGACAATTAATAATTTCTGGGGAAATATTACCAGCTCGTTTTCTGCCAATTAGAATTTCTAGTCTGTCCACGTCGGCAAGGACATTATTGGGACATGGAGTAATAAGAGCACTTCCCCTGGTACCTGTACCAATACCACTTCCAGTTGCGCCGGGGTCATGTGATGGTTGTCTTCTTTGTTGAGATCTCTGCTTTCTTGGTGATATAACTGGCGTTCCAACACCTTTTTCATTTCATAAACTTTATCAATAAAATCATCATATTCTTTTCTATATTTTACACTGATTTGTGGAATATCCTTGTACTCACGAAATACCCTAGCAACCCACTCTTTTTCTGGAGTGTTATAAAACTCTGGCTTTAGAAACTGATCCTGCAGCTGATATCCTGCCGCAGCAACCTTAACAGGATCATTCATGACTTCTAAATAACCTTGCTGAGTAAAATATCTAGTTTTTAATTCTGGTTTAGATAGATCCTTGACAATATTTTGAACATCTTGAATTTCAGCAATTGTTTCGTCGGCAGATTCCATAGCTTCTTTAATTTGTTTTGGTAATGCTTCGACAACCTTCTGTGTTACAGTTGTAGCCTCAACGATCTTTTCGGTTGGTTTAACAATTGGTTTAAATAACTGTTCTGTTTCTATGGCGAGTTCTTCTTGTGTTTGTTGACGTTCTTGTAATTTTTGCTTGACAGAATCACGAACTGGGATATATTTCTTAATTGACTAGTCGTTCTCGAGCTAATCTAGCTGTATGAGATTCCATGGTTAGTGTTATTATTGATATAATAATTTAATTACGCCACACAGCTGCAGGGAGGGCGACAACAAAGAGTGAGTGCCCGACGGGTAAAAAAACACGCCATAAAAAAAAAACAAAACATAAACGTCAAAAACGTCAATAACAAAAATAAGCTAACCCAATTAGAGAAGTATCGGTCGGTTAGAGGCTTCGGTTTGACGTTATTGACCTTGTGTTTTCATTTTTTTAGGAAGCTTTATTTTCGCGAAATAACCCTCTCTAAAAAGTTGTAGGATTCACCCCCCCCCTTCTACATTTTTGATACAATGTTTCGGATTTAGTCCAGCGTTAGAAGCAATCGAGATCATTAAATAGCTGGGGTCCCTACAAAAGCATGCAAAGAACAGGACATAAACATATCTTCTTTAGCCGGTAATCAGATTATTGTGTCTTGAATTTCATCAAAATTTACTTAGTTCTGCACGTCCGAATTACATGAGCTACGTTATGGGTTTAAACCATGATTACACACTGCGAAATTGTACTGTAAATTCTACTACATTTCCAACTGCAATCACATTCTCCATACGGTATTCAAAATGAAATGAACGTGATATTCCATAGCGTCTATGTAATAATGGAACCCAAAGTTTGAAGGAAGCTGTGGGCTTCTGTGGATGAAATGGGCAAATATGTGATCAATATGGGTACCGTTCATAAACATTGGGCCCATGAGTACATTCTGCAGGAAACAATTTTACGGAATATTGCAAAAGTCAGTGGGCGTATATGTGTCCGTGGGAAATGAGGTCACATAGTATTCACGCTTCTTACGCAAAATATGATGCAAAAATGTAAAATACAAAAGCACCGTAACCCATTTTTACAGATGCATGAAGAATTTCAAGAGAAGAAAGAATATAAAAAAGAACAATTCTAACGCATCATTATAAAGAAATGTTAGAAAGCCATATCTATAATAAATTACCTAGAAAACCAGCATAATCATATATGATGCAAAGAGGTCTACGGTAACTGGATCGCTGTCCACGAGACTTATAGCGCGCTTTATACCGGTGTATGAATTGTTTTTCTAGAACAATATGATTATTAACTATATTTGACTTTTAATAACGTGTGAAAATTGATAGATATGTGATCAAAAGCAGCCACAAAATGGTGACATTGTGTTTTAAAGTTAATTTCCTCTACATCTTTGGGTCCAGGTACTGAACCGAACTGATATTGGTCCATCAGCGATGCAAATCAATGTCTGCCATATAAATTTTCTTCATTTTTATACCTTTTTCTTATTATAACTCTTGACAAAAGATGAGAAAAAACTTATGACATGTCAAAAACGCGTAATGCGACTCGATAATAAGTTTGATATTGATTTTGTACATCCTGTAATTTTTTATTAATTAATTTTTTTATTTTAGTTGACATTCTTTTTCTCATATGTTCAAGAGCTTATTTCCCTGCCTTTTTGCTAGATGTATGAAATTAAATTGGAATCACTGACTTAGAAAATAAATAATAATAAAAATAAAAATTTTAATAGATTAAAACAACTATACTATACTTTAACGGTCAATTCTGTATTGGAAAATATAGTACAAATGAATTTGGAAAATATAGTACAAATTAATATGGAAAATATAGTACAAATTAATATGAAAATATAATAGTAAAAATCAATATGGAAAATATAGTACAAATTATTATGGAAAATATAGTAAACATTGATATGGAATATACAGTACAAATTAATACCGTATATCACTTCATTTAAAAAATATTAAATTTGCTACAAATCAAGTAGGCATGACATAGCCTGATGATACAATGTTGTAAATACGGATTATTTTTTTAAAGGTAATTGATGATTCTTCAGACTTGTTCTTGACGATTGTGTCGATTTCTAAGTCATCGGTAATATTCATTTTCTCTTGTTACAGAATGGTGGTGTAACTCAAAATGGCAGCACGTCAAATATAAGCAATGGTACAAGCTATGACGAGAAAACCTCTGACAAACCGGAAGTGGAGGAGAGAGGCGAATGGGCTAATAAATGGGAATTTATTTTGTCCTGTATAGGATTGTCAGTAGGTCTAGGCAACATTTGGCGATTTCCCTACCTGGCTTATGCAAATGGAGGAGGTGTGTAACGTATTATTTAAACTTATTTCTCCAGATATTTAGTGATTACTTTAGATGAAGCATAAATACGGCCGTCATAAAATTCTTCTTCATTATGTTCCATGAAGGATATTCTTAAGTAGTCATATCGATGAATGACTCAGTGGATCAAAAATGACATCGGAATGGTTATCGAATAAAAAGTTTGTATTATACACAAACCAATAACCTTATAATGTACATTAAACAAGACTATAAGATACAATGCTGTTTAAAGATTTCTTCGTCTTTATAGAATAAAACAAACCCGCGCGCGCGCGCGCGTGTGTGTGTGTGTGTGTGTGTGTGTGGACAACTTAAAGGAACATGCAACCTGTATTATGAACTTCAGAGTTTCCGTCTATATTTTTCTTACGACTGTAACGTTTTAAATATTTCTGTTTGCACATTGCATATGCATATCATATTTATAGACGTAAGATTTACCAGACAAGTAAAGCGAAATGTTGATTTCACCCTCATTTCATGACGGCACACACTTCATTAAATATTAAAGTATTCATAAGTTGTTTTTAATTTCCTTTGGATGTTTATTCACATCCTTAGTTTGTTACTGCCACTTTTATAATATATTTTTTCCTACTGTAGAACAATGTATAAAATCTCAGTTTGATAGGTATAGAAACTGTGAATGTTTATTCGGATGCATTCAACATAGAAATGTAGATCCAGTAAATAAAAGAACGACGAAAAAATGAAGTAAACGCACTTCAGTCTAATAAGTACGATAGTACAATTATTATTAAAACGCAAAGGAGACATATAAACAAATGATTAGTTTTAAATGTTGCAGAAGTGACATTCACGTGTTAAAATTGTTTAACCTTCGCTAGTATTGTAGCCAAAAAAACGAAAAAGAAATTGAAAAAGAAAACAAAACATAGAAACAAAGATTTCGTCATTTTTGACAACGTTCTGCAGAATGATGTATGTATAATAAATACATGTTAGCTGGTATGAATGTACACAATTCATTCTAAAGTCAGAAACGGTGAGAATGATTTGAGCAAATAATGGGAATAAATCTGTGTCTTGCAGCGGCTTTCGTGATCGCCTACATTATCCTTCAGATGCTAATCGGAAAACCTATGTACTTCTTGGAGCTGGTATTAGGACAGTATTCTGGTAAGGGGCCTACAACGGTCTGGGCTCTGAATCCCAGTGGCAAGGGTAAGTATGAATGATGTGCATAATTCTTCTTACCTCAGTAAATCACCAGACGACCTTACATATTAAATTACAAATGCATGCCTTACACTTTGTTGTATATATATATATATATATATATATATATATATATATATATATACTGTAGCGGAACACTCCCTCGGCTACACTGCCCCGAGTCTCGCTATCTCGGGTTCTTTAGGATAGGTCTTATAGTTGGAGTGATATCCCGCTGAATCTGTCTAATGACTGGCACTCCAGAGTGTGACAGATTTCTACCTCAGCGGGATACCGTCTTATTCCTGGCTTCTTGTGTGTCGCCGACTTGGTCTCAGTCGCCGACTAGGTCGCAGACTTGTCGCAGGGTCGGCGACTGGTCGCAGTCGCCGACTGGTTGCCGACTTGTCGCAGTCTCGGTCGCAGGGTCGCCGACAGGTCGCAGACTTGTCGCCGACTGGGTCTTCTTCTGGTCGCCGACTGGGTTGCAGACTTGTCGCAGGGTCGCCGACAGGTCGCAGACTTGTCGCAGTCTCGGTCGCAGTCGTTATGCGATCGTGATCGACAGAGAGACGACAGTGCGAAATGAAGAAAGAAGAAGTTATCCTCAGTCAAAAATCTGTATTACCGCAAGACCTCTGCGTTGCTTGGACGAGCCTTGTAGCACCGGGCTGTTGGTGGAAGAAAGACCTTGTCCCTAATTTTTTCTGATTCCCTGGCCCGGCTCTCTCATGTCCACCGTAATACGACCAAGTGTGCTTGCTCTGGCGGTGTGGTTATACTGCTTCTCTACAGGGGACGTCTTCACAATATACCGCTTCCTAACACACCACCATAGCAGCCACAGTTGGCCCGTATATATACCCAGGCGGAATCACGTGACCCAAAACTAAGACGTTAGATGGCACTACAAACCCCGCCAAGCATTTAAAATCACAATATAAACTTTAACGAAACGAAATAGTATGTAATGAAACGAAAATTTGAAGTCCATGGGGTTTCCTTGTTACTATATATATATATATATATATATATATATATATATATATATATATATATATATATATATATATATATAAAATAGTAACATTAATAGAGACTATTTTCAGAGGGTGACTCAGTTAATTACAAATGAGAACTACCTTGAGGCTCTCTATTACTATTATGCACATATAAAATACAAGATAATAATAATAAATTCACGCACACACACATGCATACACATCTACACACAAGCAAATACATAGTATATAACATCTATTCACGTAAATGCTACACTGCTGCAGAAATGAAAATGAAACATGTAACACAGGAGTTGGGTGGTGTAACATGTACTTTAATAAGTATACCATTACTATAATAAGTAAGCCATTTATTATTATTATTATTATTATTATTATTATTATTATTATTATTATTATTATGACTATTATTATTATTCCATTTGTATGATTTCATCCATTTAATACACCTATAATTGTGGAAGGAAGAGATACATGAACCTATTTAATATCATGTGGAATATTGTTCGAAACAAGCACACCCTAAAAATTTAAAGCTAGTTTTGAATAGATCCTTTATTTGGATTGGGTACTTTGGAATTTTGCCCTTTTAATGATCTTAGATTTGGAATATCAATAGATTCTCTTTCCTGGAAAATGGTGTTTACATAAATAGGGGCAGATTTTGTATACACCTTGTACATTATTTTGGCATTTCTCCAAAATATTCATTCATAAAGTTCATTCAGAATATGATTGGCTAACCCTTATTAAATGAAGGACAGTTCCCTTCCCTCAAAGACCATACCACCATTTTAGATATGTTGAAATAGTATTAGATATGACCCATTTATCCAGATTGTCATTGCTTCACCCACTACTATCCCAGATATTGATTGCTTTCGACATTCTCACACCCAACTTCTGGCTAAATAGAAATCTGATCTGTTCACTGCTGACTGTGTTTTTCCTGTCCATTCAAACTTGAACTTTTTCCCCACACTAAAAACCCCTTTGATCATATGGTTGACCTTCTCTATTGATCCAGCTTTATGTGGTGGTGTGACTTTGGCTGTTTGTTTAAACATATTGTATTGTCACAAGACGATACAATGAGATTGGGCAAAACTTGTAACAACTTAAATTAGCTCTTTTCCTACATGATACAAATATTACAACATATTCAACATTGCAACATAATACATGTAATAATGAAAAATGATCGGAGAGAGAGAGAGAAAGAGAGAGAGAGGCAGGCACAGTGACAGTAATCACGATTTGAGTAAGTTATTGAAATTGTCCTGTACAGGTTATATATTTCCATACATGATGTAAACTCCAATATTTGTAATTTGCAATTACCCTTTCCCCAAAGCAGTAAATCTATGCCAATAGTTACATATGACATTGAAATAATTTTCTCGTGAACTCAGTTCGTTGTCTACTGTACTTGGGATAAAATATGAAGAAATGCATGGTGGTTTTGATTCCACCACACGAACAACAAGGGGTGTCGGCTATTTGAACTCGTTAAAGATCAGTGTTTAATGGACTTACATTATGTCATAATCTAGTATGGATAATATCCAGTGTTCGATTAATTAAACTTGGCATTTTGCTTGATACAATATTTGGACATAAATACTTTTTCAAAGAACTGTTAGACACATTGCATTGGGTATCCTCTTCAAGACTGTTCCACCAAAAAAAGTACTGTTGAGGGTATAAAAGATGATTTGGTAGAATTTAGCCTCAAATTGTAAATAACTATATTATTTGAACGTTGAAGGTTATAATTTGTTTTGTTCGGACATAGGGGGACAGAGTAATTCAATGAGATAGTCTGGAGTTTGGCTCCTTTTAATGTTAATAATTTTTGTCTTTTTCTTCTAGACTGCAGACTTTCCCACCCAGTTTCAAATGTAGAGATTGCCTACTAGTGTATATTGGAAGTCCTGTAACTGTTCTTGGCACTTCAAGCTGTAGTTTTTCCAATTTTTCTGAATTAATCGATGAGCATCTGTCCCAGAGTACACTGGCATATTTCAAGATAGGCCTGATAAAGGTTAAATTCAGTTTTGATAAAATTTGCCTGCTAAGTTTCTATTATAGTTTTTGAAGATTGTCTATTCGAGATGCTGCTGTTTGGTATTTGATGAAATTAATAATCCTAGATGGAAATCAGAATCCACATATATAAGTTCAATATTATCAAAACGAGTTCAGGATTATTTGTTTTATTTTTGTTTGTGAAAAAACCCACTGTTTTTTTCTGGATTAAACTTTAAGAGCCATTGCTTGGACCAGTTATGTAGTTTTATTATTATTCAAGACAAGCTTTATTTAGTGATGCAGAGATTACCGGGTAGTCACCTGCAAAAAGACAATGACAGAACTCAAACCATCTGCAAGATTGTTTCCATAAATTAAAAACAACAGTGGCCCAAGAATGGATCCTTGTGGCAATAGTTGTTTAGATCCTCTTTTGAACCAGCTTTATGTAATGATGCAGCTTTGGCAGTTTTCCAAGATTGGGGAAATTGACTTGCTCTCAAACTGTGATTACATACGGTAGATAGGTAACACTATCAGCAATAGTAGATTCAGCTACCATATGAAGTCTTGGATCTATCATGTCATGTCCTGTAGATTTAGAAATATCCATGTGTTTTAGGTAATTCAAAACAAATTCAGACTCATTTCTGGAATTTAAAATTTAGTATCATTTTAAAATTTTGTGGAACAAACACTTTTTAGTTCTGAATGATCAGAGTCAAAATTATGTTCTGTAATTTTGGAGGCAATGTTTACAAAGAATTTATTGGAAATATTTGCACAGTCTTATGGATGATAAGTTGTTCTATCCCAACTTGTATCTCATCTGAATTCAAACAGTCTTTTTAGCAATGTACAGTCTGCATATCGCCCTTGCCACAGTACTGAAACTACTCTTCTGAAAGTAGTCAATGACCTTCTCTCTGCTTTGGATGGGGGAAAGATTACAGTCCTCACTCTCCTTGACTTGTCTGCAGCATTTGACACTATAGACCATGATATATTACTTCACCGTCTCCAGCATGTATTTGGCATTCATGATACGGCCTTACTATGGTTCAAGTCCTACTTGGTCAACAGGATGCAAATTGTGTCCACAAATGGAAAACACTCCAGCCCGGTTGATCTATCCTGTGGTGTTCCACAGGGGTCTGTTCTTGGACTTGTTCTCTTCATTCTATACACTCAGCCACTCTCAAGTGTCATAGATCATCATCCAGTGTCTCACCAATTATATGCTGATGACACCCAAATATACAAATCTAGCCATCCAGCTGAAGTTGAAGCTACCATCCAAGGCGTAGAGAGGTGCATTTCCGATGTGAAATCATGGATGACATGTAACAAGCTGCAGATGAATGATGATAAAACTGAAGCCATCCTAATTACAACACAAAGACTTTCTCATTCATATCCTTTACCTCAGACAATAAATATCAGCAACACCAACATTAAATTCACACAGTCAGTACGAAACCTCGGTGTCACTCTCGACAGTACTCTCTCGTTGCACCAACATGTCATGAACATATGCAAGGCTGCATATCTTGAGCTGAGATGAATCAGCTCCATTCGCAAGTATCTTTCAGTTGATGCCACTAAAACACTTGTGTGTTCCTTAGTACTTTCAAGACTGGACTATTGTAACTCAATTCTGTCTGGTTCATCTCAATATCTACTCTCAGAAACTTCAAAAGTTCAAAATACAGCTTCTCGGATCATCCTTAGAGTACCACATCAGAGCACGCCTCTCCCCTGCTCTGTACCCTACACTGGCTATCCATACGATCCAGAATTAAACACAAAATTTGTTCTCTGTGCTACGTTTCACTGACGGGCTCCAGTCCAACATACCTATCTGACCTCACCCATGTGTCCACACCTGCAAGATGCTTACGCTCCTCTTCTGACACTCGTATTCTCATTATTCCCACTATTAAGGTGAAATCATATGGACAACGCTCTTTTGCATACCAGGACCCAGCAACGTGGAACGAATTGCCCACTGCACTCAGACACAAAGACACAGTGATCTCATTCAAGAGCGCTCTTAAACTCACCTATTTCAACCGCAAGAACAGACTTAAAGACCTAATAATGTATCCTTGCCTTAAATATTTACAGCATATTTTCTGTTTCTACTTTCGTGGTGTTTGTTTTTAATTTTGTAATCATATCATTATATATGTTTTTTAAGTGTTGTCAAATGTTGTAAAGCGCTTAGAGCTTCTAAAGATTAGGCGCTATACAAAGTCCTCATTATTATTATTATTATTATTATAGACATGGTTACCATCATTAATTAGGGATGATATATCTGTCTTTTTTGTACTTTCTAGCTCCAAATTCTTTAAACATATTCCAAATATTTTTGTGGCTGTTCTTTTGTTACTCCACAAGAATGTTTTGGTAGTGGTTTCTCTTTGCTTGTTTGATCATTATAGTTACATTATTTCTCTCTTGATTTTGCATTCATCTTTATTATCTTCAGATTTCAAGTGGTCTTGTCCTTTTATAGTATCTCCAATTATTGTGGTGAACCAGCCAGGTTGATGATTATACTTAACTGTATGTGTCTACAAAGATGCATGTTTATCAACAACTTCCAAAAACAGATCAAAGTATCATCAAAGATTTTGATAGTATTTGATTTACTCTAAATCCTTTTAGAAATTATCGTGATTGAAAGTTTTGAAAGACCTGTATGTAGTAGATTTATGAATATTCTTTTCTCCAACATTGTTGTTATGTTTTCTTTAGAGACAAATTGCAATATATTGCTTAAACCAATTTTTAAAATAGAAATTCTTTAAACATTTTCTGTAGTATTTATGTTTATAAGGTCTAAAAGTTTTTTTTTTTTTCAAATTGGATGTTACCCTAATGGGTTCATTGACTAATTCTAAAATCCCAAAAAGGTACAACAAAATCCAACCAATTTTTATTTTATTTATTCATATAAGAGGTCCCTATTTATGTCACCTAATATGTGAAGTTTTTTCTCTTCATTTATAACTTTATTTGAAATTCAAAATCTTCATTCACGTCAAAATTTGAGGACGGATGCCTGTACATGAAACCCACTAGATAGGGTTTGGCTTTTTCTATGGTGATCTGAATCCATACTGATTCAGCTTCTTCAATTTCAAGATCTATCCTTCTTTTGTTAATTGTTTTACATATGCTAGGTGTCCCTCACCTTCTGCCTTCCTTTCTCTGCAAACAGGTTTATCGTATCCATCAGCGCTGAGAAAATTATTAGTTTGACATTCAGTTAGTTTGTTTTTGAAATGCCAAGGCCAATATTAATATGAAATGCCAAGGCCAAATTAATATGAAATGCCAAGGCCAATATTAATATGAAATGCCAAGGCCAAATTAATATGAAATGCCAAGGCCAATATCAATATGAAATGCCAAGGCCAATATTAATATGAAATGCCAAGGCCAATATTAATATGAAATGCCAAGGCCAATATTAATATGAAATGCCAAGGCCAATATTAATATGAAATGCCAAGGCCAATATTAATATGAAATGCCAAGGCCAATATTAATATGAAATGCCAAGGCCAATATTAATATGAAATGCCAAGGCCAATATTAACATCAAAATCTTTAGAAGTTAACAAGAGTTTAACTAGATATATTTTCCCTCTGATACCTTGAATATTTATATGACCTATATTGACACCTTTTCCTGAAATTCCTAAATTCATAACCATAACATTAACAGGATTGCAATGACTAATTTGGGCACTAAAAGGAGACATTTCTAAAAATATTTACATTGTTTGTTTTGTTTCTACATACATTTACATTGTTTATATTGCTGTTGTTTTATCTGTTTTGCTATTTTCACACCAATTCTCATGCATAATTTGTTTCTTAGTCCTGTTTAATGTTTTATTTACAGTATTTACAGTCTACTTATTCCTGGTATAAATGCTGGTTGCATTGTCACCTTAACAGCTACAGGAATAATTACATGTACATGTGGATTTATTGCAGTCGCAACATACAGAAGTTGAATTTCTTGATATAAGAGGGCTCTGGATTTAACAGATAACCGTTGTGATTTATCATTTGACAAGAGTCCGAGGTAAAACTAATTGCACCACTGATGGAAACAACAGTAGCAGCATCATTATTGACCAGAGTTACAAGATCTGGCTTCATGGCCTATCTCAGAGCATATCCAGTATCCATACCACTATGCAATTATAATCAGCAACATTAAGCATATTATGATGATTTGTAACATAAGGGCTGAGATGCATTTTCAAAATATACTTATAGATATCTTTGTGCATTTTTAAATGTGAATTTGAACTATAGATAATGCGTTGAAGATAGTCTTTATCAACTGCCAATATAGATCCTCCTTCGCAACAATGGACTTAGGAATGTAGTCCTAGTCTTAGTCTTAGTCCTAGTTTTAGAGCATTCTTTCCTTTCATTTTGGTTGTGATGCGTGAATTAGATTTAGTCTTTCTTGGTATTGATATAAAGGTAATATGGTGTCATTGTCTGTGTATATTTTGGCAACAGTGCACAATGAGTAATGAAGCATTGTTGCTGGTTTGGAAGTGAAGTCTTTGATCCACTGCACTTAGTTTTTTTTTTAAAGTACAGCATTTCAAAACAATGCCAGTTAACTTGTGACAGGGACTTCACTGTGAGTTCATCTTTTGAGATTTTTTAGATTAAGATATGATTTATTAGGGTTTGGGTACACTAGAAAGTTTAGTAGTGACAAATAGATGCCGGGACTATATAGAAAAATTAATTGTGATCTGAGGCCTAATATGAGAGGATATTAGTGTGACACCTTCAGGTTTGCATTTTGGCAGTTATTTCCCTTGAGTCCATCTTCATTTGAAGGAAGAAAAGAAAATAACAGAAAAAAAAAACAATATGGCGGGCAACAATGCTACTCCAAATATGTGCTACCTTTTTCCAGATAACCCAAGTCAGTGTGAGTTCATCTTTTGAGATTTTTTAGATTAAGATACGATTTATTAGGATTTGGGTACACTAGAAAGTTTAGTAGTGACGAATAGATGCCGGGACTATATAGAAAAATTAATTGTGATCTGAGGCCTAATATGAGAGGATATTAGTGTGACACCTTCAGGTGGTGCTCTACAGTTTCGTATTTAGCATAGGGTTAGAATTTTAAAGAAAAGGAATTTCCCCTGGTTTCCTCACTAGTTATACTGGCTATTTAAGAAAGACTTTGTATATCTTAAGTATTGTTCAAAGAACCTTTAAATCCCTTTATTTTGGTGTATGATTGATGGGTGTAATATGGGTTATAGAGTATACAGCTTGGCCTTACTCCAGATGTGCACCTTTCAAAAAGTGCTAGCTCCACTTGGTCATTTTCACTTCCTGAACTTCAGAGGTAAATTGTAAAAAAGAGAGCCGATAACTTTTTTTTACATTTTATATATTTGGTAATTCATTCATTGCACTTTCAGAAGCTGGTATTGTCTAGTCTGGCAAATTCATTTTCCCTATTTTAATAGCTGCTAAGGATAGTGTACTTTAGACAAATTCAGGCTGATTTTTGGAGCACAAGGGAGCAGTCATTTTAGTTAGCAGTGTGCTAAGATCGTTTACAATTTCCAAAAGTACAATATCCAAAGAAATGTCAGCCACATTACATGAAAGTAGCATAAAGGTATGCCAACATTCTCACCACTGTGCATGTTTTAAATGCAAACAACTTCACCTTACATACATCACTCTCTCAAAAGTACATAATAACTGGTGAGCGCCACCTCAGGTTTGCATTTTGGCAGTTATTTCCCTTGAGTCCATCTTCATTTGAAGGAAGAAAAGAAAATGACAGAAAAAAAACAATATGGCGGGCAACAATGCTACTCCAAATATGTGCTACCTTTTTCCAGATAACCCAAGTCAGTGTGTAAGTATCACGCGTTTCAAGAGCATGTGATTAAAAGCAAAGGTCTAGTTGCCACCACAGGTGGCTGCCGCAAGCATAATGTTGAATAAACAATACCGAGTAATATATATTGAAGAAAAAAAAATCATAAACTTCAGATGACTGCTATACTAGTTGGAGACCAATTCTCGCCACTTTTTCCTGTTTAATTTTTGATCATCAACTAACAACATGAACTTGCTCCTTGGCAATAGAATACATAAAAGCAGGGCCTTTAACAATATTTTTCCTCGTGGTAAATGTGAAATCAGCAACATGAACGGTTACGTGGGGACCGTTAATTAAAAGGGTGTTGGTGATGAACTTTACGGGAGAGTCAGTACCAGTTGTCGCCACATGTTGAAAATTAATGATCTGCTCAAACATGGTTATTAGATTATATTTTCTCTTTCATTAAATGAAAATATGGTTATTTCTGATTAATTAATTTTTAATTTGTGTTGCTTTGTAATTCAAATTAATGTTTCTTTACCTGTTACGAATTATGATAGGAATACATGTAATTTTACTTGTTCACCGGTTGAAGAAAACGGGATATTTTTTTTACGCTGTATGACATGGAAAGGTTACAATAATGTCTACTTGCAGTTTTAATAAATAACTCGAAATAATGAAGTTTAAGGAGTCGAAGATATTTATTTTATTTAATTTAACGTATAATTACATATGTAACATGCGTTTTTTCTACCGAGAATTCGTCTGTTATCATTTCACGGTGAACAGCGAGGTAAGTAGTCGCATCATTTTTGACACCAGTTTTGTGTAATTAGCTGGCTGGGTAATTATAAATAATTATATAAAAAAAAATTGACAAGGAAATCATGAAAGTAAATACACAATTAAAAACATGAGTCGAATAAAATTATTTGAATAATTTCATAATATTTTGGAGAAAATGTATAACAACAAATTACCAGTAAACAAATTATTATAAATTGTCAATATTGTATCATAAATATTTTATTACTGATTTTGTTATTGTCACTAATAAAACTATTTTTAATTGTTCAGGCACAGGATGCTGATCAATTCTGTCTCATCTTATTTTGGAAAAAAAAAAATAACAGTCACACAACATTAAAGAAAATATTATAAATTGTTATTATTGTAGCATAAAAATATTAATTACTGATTTATTTATTAACACTAATATAACTATTCTTCATTGTTCAGGCAGAGACTGCAGATGAATTCCGTGTCATCTTTGCTAAGGTTACCCTCTTCATGAGCATATATTCCAACACAGGACTGGTGGTGCCACTGTGGACACTTGCCACAATGAACTCAGAATATATCCTTAGCCTGATCTTCAACATTTGCATAATCAGACTCTTTCACTGGTGGATCAGAAGACTTACACACACCACATATATCTAACTCAGAGCTAGGTTTCTTTTTCTTTCCTTTCAAACATTTTCTTGATTTATTCTCCTCTTTATTCCCTTTCTGCTGTGCTTTCTTCTCTAATCTTTCCTTCATACGTCCTTCTTTCAGTTCTTGCTTTTTCTTATCCTCTGTTGCCTTTTCCTCTAACTTCCTGTAAAAATCATCACATGTTAGTACTCTTGACTGTAACACCAGTTTTGCTCTTCTAACTTGCGGTTTAACAGGCACTGCTAGGAAGATGTCTGATAAGTGTTGAGGTATAAGACCTTCTGCTACCAAAGGATTTACACCAAGATAACTACCACAGGTTGGACAGACTGATTTTGATGCCTGTAATTCTTCATCAGATGATGGTTTTGCTGATGTGGATGGTATAAGTGATGGAACAGGCTGACAATTCACCATTTTCAAATGGCTATTGACAAGCTGTGTCTTGTCAATAGCGTCAGGATTCCATGGGTGAATACCAGTTTTTCTAAAGGCTTCTTTGACCTGATAAATGGAAAACTGATCAAGGGCATAAGACAGCACTGTTGGAAACTTGGCTTTATTTAATATTTGATTCTTGTTAATGTAACCAAGGTTAACTGCAATTGAGGTGAATTTCGCTTTCAGTGGACCAATGATCTGCACATCCAGTGGTTGTAGAATGTGGGTTGTGTGTGGTCGCAACCCCAACAAATTCAATTTGATTTTATCGTGCAAGTTTGATGACATCTATGCTTATGTGGCTGTCATGGTTGTCCATGATAAGAAGCACTGGTCTTGCTGATCCACAATGACATAAAAAAATTTCTTCAAACCAATGAGTGAAGAGTGTTCCATCCATATACCCATTAGCAGAGTATCCAAATAACCAGGTGCCTGGAACACTTTCCTTATAAGCCAAATGGGGTAAACATCTTTCAAAAGTCAAAAAGGATGGAAGAATTTTTCCACTTGCAGATATGCATAAATGTGCAGTGATGTGACCGGATGTTGTGACAGATTGTTGGTAACTGTGTTGGCCTTTGATACCAATAATTTTCTGACAACTTTTTTCTTTTCCACTAAATCCTGTTTCATCGCAGTTGAAAATCTGATCTGGTTTGTTGTCTAATCCTAATCTGTGTAGTGTGTCTCCAAGAAGAGTGAAGTATTGATTCATCACATTCATGTTTGACATCCTGTTCATGCCTCGGTCCTGTGGCTCAGCATGTTTCTCTGATAGTTCAGGATGTCGCTTAAAAAATTTTCGGAACCATTTATCACTGGGACCTTTATTCATGTTGAATAGAGAATGGCACACATTTTGCTTCATGATGGTAATTACATATTGCCTGGTAATTTTTCTGGTCAACGGAAAACCTTGTGCTGAATACTTCATATAATTGACCATGGACAGTTCTTCATTTGTTGTTAACATTGGACATCTTCCAGGGGCCTTTTCTTGTACCTTCTTCTTGACATGGTCTTCTACAGTTTTTCTAGGGACATTAAATTCCCTAGATGCTTGTGAAATTGTGAGCCTTTTCTGCTTTACAGATGGCACGGCAGATTGAAGTTCTTCCATTGTATACCTCTTTGGCATTGCTAAAAAAATAAAAAATTGAGTCAATTATTTCTTGTCTTTACTGTTGTAGGTACCATTCACCAGAAAGATGTTATTTTTCTTGACAGTTTTCATGTTGCTTGTGTTGATTTATTTGAGAAAAAAATCATCATCTCTCTTTCTCAGGAATTATTAAAAATGTGACAATGAGGTATAATAATATACAAAAATGTAATACAGCTTAAAGTAAAATCCAATAAAATAATGTGCAGTGGAAAACACCTTCTAGATGCCTTAATATGTGGACTAAGGATTATTTGTCAGATGACTAGTTTGTTGGGGTTTTTTTCATAGCTGTTTCATATACATTTTTGATAACCAAAAGAATGATAAATAAAACATATTAAATTCCAGTTAGGAGGTTGGTTATTTTTTAATTGTCCCAAAATAACAAGTATTTAATTTTACTAGTTTAGAAAGTAATTGATATGGCCTGGAATAATTTATAGTTGCTTTCGTGTTGACAGTAATGGTGCACACGGTTCCATAGAGGGGTAACACTTGTTTTTCAGCGTAATATTTTATAATAGAGTTGTTTCCCCCATTTTGGGAGAAATATAATAATCAATGCTCCCTAGCTATTGGCCCTTGACGTTTGTTTCCAAGTAAAATATGGAGTCTGGAGATGCTGTGAATCCTAGTGGAATTGTGTTAACAAGTTCTGATAATAAATTATGGATGAATGCTTCGGCCATGCTATTTGTGGTATTTTTGGATAAGTGTGGAAAAAGGAAAACACTTAATTGAGGATGCTTTATTGTGGAAATGTTGTAATTCTCATTTACAGCGTCTGCTATAAAAGCAGGGGCCAACATCAAAGTATGGTTTTATGACGTAGTTCTTGTTGACCTATGTATGCTAATTGTACCATGTGACTCCCCACGTCAGTAAATGGAGGCGTAAGGGGCTAAAGTGTGGATTTTGGTTATTTTTTTACTTAATCGACTTACCTAAGGCTTATTTTCACTCGGACTTGTCAGCTTAAATCACTCTTCTTATTTTCTGAACAGGAACCAAAACTTCGTGTGCAGACGCGAGTTATTATTACTATGGCAACAATTGGTATGCGGCGAGAATTGTTCTCTAACCAGTACAGTAACCCTATACCAACTAGTCCGAGTTTCCTCTGACCCTTGCCACCCCATTTTTGATATTTGGACATTTATGTTGGGGTGTAGGGTCAGAGTCCATTCCCTATCAAAAAGTTGGAATTCGCCGACACCATTTGGTGTCGGCATAGGGTAGACGCTTACTAACCGGCCTAGCAAACTTTAATAACCTTTCATCGAGATATATCTACATGAAATCGATAGGAATATGATTTATTTTCTCAGATATTGTGAGTATAGCATTCGTTATATCTTTAATCCGCTAGCCGAAACTATAGTGTTGATGAAATTTGACATGGAACTCGCCATTTGCATTCTGAGTCACATGACTACACAAATCTTGCGACCAACATTGCAATGACTTCAGAGTTCAAATAGTCACGTGATATCAACATTTAACCTTTTCTAATGTTGCTGTAGGAAAACAAATCGAACATATAACTGAAAGTCACGTAATATTTATAGAAAAATAAAAGAAGATAAACGTCTAAAAATATTTATTCTGGAAACAACGAACATAAATCTGTAAATGTTGCAGCAGCTTGAAAAAAACAGATTCAACAAGCGGAGAGCAAAGGTCAACGCGGTAGTCACGTGATACCAACAAAATACATTGCTGACATGTGCTTAGCACTTGATGAATCTGGTTTTCTCCACCTTGGTACGATACCGACAGGTTTCTAGTTGTTGTTCTCAGAATAAATATGTTGAGAATTAAGTGTGCATTATATTCATGTACAAGTATTACGTGACTTTTAATTAATATTTTCGAATTCTATGTACAGCAACTTTTGAATTGGTTTATTGTTGATATCACGTGACTATTGGACCTCTGATTTCATTGACATGTGGGTTGTGAGATCTGTCAAGTGACTTGAATGCAAATGGCGAGTTCCAGGTCAAATTTCATCAACATTATAGTTGCATCTCGTCTCTCAGTGATTAAAGGTATAATGAATGCTACACTCGCTATTTCTGAGAAAATAAATCATATTCCTATTGATTTCATGCAGGTATATCTCGATGAAAGGTTATTAAAGTTTGCTAGGCCGGTTAGTAAGCAGCTACCCTATGCTGACACCAAATGGTGTTGGCGAATTCCAACTTTTCGATAGGGAATGGACTCTGACCCTACATACCAACATAAATGTCCAAATATAAAAAATGGGGTGGCAAGGGTCAGAGGAAACTCAGACTATATACCAACAAGTAGGTCGCAGCTTTTTTTTTTCAGACAGCTGTCAGAAAAAACAAGTGGAGACCTACTTGTTGGTCTACTATAACCCATTCTGATACAGAAACTTGTAAATTATAAAAGAGACAAGTAACTTCAAAACACTCTGATCCATGATATATGAATGCTCTTCCTGTTCACAAAGGCATTCCATATGACTCATTTACTCATGATACATTTTTTTATTGATCCATCATTTACTTCTGCGTGATAGATCAAAATTCTCGCAATTAACAGTTGATTTTTTTTCTTTAACGACGCTCATGGGTTTGTGTAACTACAGAGCAGTGGTACTAATATTAGCACTAGGGTTTGTTACAAAATAAAATTAATCTCTCGGTTAGTTGAAGCTTAAACTGTTTCTTATTTTAAAATTATTAATGTATGGATGCTTCCCGCTAAGGTCACTGGCAGATGATCATCTGCCCATTTTACATGGAAAATGGGCAATCTGGCAGTTTTTTCTACATGCAGCCTGCAGTTTTGTTTGTTTTCAACAAGACACACTAAAGCAAAATTAACATGTAAATTAAATGTATAGATACTGGCAAAAAGCCAAGTTTGCATTCTTTTAATTGTTGTAACTGGATTTTTGTTGGGTTTTTTTGAGATTCACAAACTTTATTTCAGCTTCCAAGTACCACATAAAATAAGCAATAAATCTGTCAGCATACCACAAATTTGGCTGCTGCTGCTGCCATTTAGGATCAATCTATACTCATTTCTTCTGTTCACATGGGTTTCCTTATGGCATTTTATCTACTATTTCCATTCTAAATGTATAATTATAGCAGTGGTTTTGCTACTAGGAAGTGTTTGATCTTAACTAATAACAGAGACATATATAAGTTATCCGTTCCTGTTAGTAACAAAATCACTGAACAAAGTTTTCATTTCTGGAAAATAACAATAAAGAATAAATCCATATAAAATTTTATGAAGATCTACTTTCCATTACCCCGCATCCAAATATTATGCCCATACATCTCACGCCAAATGCTGAATCATATCCTATGTGGCTAAATGAAGTCATGACATTGTTGATGGTTTCTAGTGGTGAAACCCAAGTAACATGAATGCTGATGCTTACATATTGCTCTCTGCCAAAAGTATGGTAGCAGTAAGCGTCATTAAATTGAAACCTTGATTTCATTTTGAAATATTAACTGAAATAATAACTCTTTCTACTGATCTAATTACTTATATGCCAGAATCTATCACATTTTATACCTGAAATTCATTTTTATTAGAACACCACAGAATGAAGTAATAATAAATATTTAGACAGTTAAATCTAATACTTAAAAAGAGGGAGAAAAAGATGGAATGAAAATAGCTGAGTGATGTAAACGGCAAACATCCTGACAGCATTCGAAAATAATGAAATCTACCTCTTTATTAGCATCACCATAAAAGATGAGTATGTTGCAGATATGAAGAGGATGAAATTTTACAAAGAAAATCTTCTCTTTAAATGAAAAGAAACATAATCTATATAGTAAGGTAGGTTCCCACTTACAATCACTCTAATTGTAATGTGTGTGAGAACAGAAGACTTTAAAAGTTGAAAGTCAGCAATTTAAAGGAGCTAGTTAATTGCCAGTTGCTAATTGTTGTAAAGTAGGAGGAAAAAAGTGTGATGACTGAATTTGGATGATGTTGCATGAATGCTGCATGTTTCAAGAAGTGAATAGAAAAATTAGCCTCAGGAGGCTAATCAAAGAAAAACACAAATGTCAAATATGATGTGATTAAATTAGGGAATACAAAATAATAATGAACAGTATTTCAACTGACTTATCTACATCATGAAAGATACATATATACTTGTATATGTATACATATTATGAGTTCTGGTTTTACTGGACAGTTTTCATGGTCTAATTAATTATTAAATTGTTTATTAGTGATTCATAACTAGTGTATGTTACACCTAATTCTTTTCCTGAAGGTGTTGATACTATAATATCTATCAGAAAAGAGGCCCTAGATGTGATAACATTCGATTTCTGTAAATAGCAGTGGCTAATGAATTGATAGTCACTCCAGCACATCACAAAAGGAGGACACCAAAAACTCCTGATTTTGATATAACCACACTTCTTGATATCCCAAGCGAAGCACAGATTTAACTTGAGGTGACTAATTTTCACATGAAGCATTGTTGTGGATGAGGTCAATAAGTGAGTCAGGCTTCATTAAATTCTATATTTACTGGCAACATGTGAGTGCATTTTCTTAATGTAACCACTCACTTTCTAGCTTCATTAAAACAATCACTTGATAGGATTGCAAATTTATGGTTTTATTACTTGTTTACATATATGTAGTAATGTCAATCATTGGTTAAATAGCATTTGTTTTTCCCCATATTTTCACAAAAGGAATAAAGTCAGAACACAACTTTTACCTTACACTACTTCTCAAATCCCACAAAATAGTATTGTCCCATGTATCCCAACATATTTAGGCTAAATCTTCAATAACTTAATATTTAGACTTTGCTCTCTATGAATTGAATATACATGTATTTATATTTACCCAGTGGTTTACGAAAACAGAAAATCTACTAAAGTGGTACTTCCCAGACATACCGATGTCCACCATTATTTCCCATGACAGGTTCACTTATGGTTTCAAACTAATTTTATGAAGAAAATAATGCAAAAGCAGCGTTTAAAATCTTCAGATCACCGATTGTATTCTTAAAACAAAAATTGCTATTTACATACTGTTGTGAAAGTTTTGAAACACAAGTTTGTATGTGTTTATTATCAAATGATAAATTGTGGAAATTACTTAGGAAATTGTTTATTGTCAGTCCGCTATCAAAACATATGCCTGTGAATGTGCAAGAGTTTATTTGTCAGCGCAATTGATATCAACACTAGCAAGTTTGATGGCTTGATGCATGCCTGTATTTCACCAGGAGCTACAACACAGAACTGGAGCTGCCTGGCTAGGGCACTGGAGCATCTCAGAAACTATGTTCACTCAATGTACATCTAACAAATCACAGGGCAAAGTTGTTTTCACTTTCCTAACAGAAGAAGGCAAAGTTTACAATTTTTAGATGACTTTGTCGCCCACATCACCTGGTAGTGTGACTCCAGATGCAGTACCATGAGTACAAAGTGTTCATCATGTGACTTGCCAGCAATTTAGTGTATTTTGATTATTTATGCAAAGATTGTGATAGATTCCTGGACAAGGTGATTTTTAATGCATTAATTGTGTTTGAGTCTAACACTTTTCCTGCAAAGTGGGGGACAATCAAGCACATTGTTTACAAAAATTACAGAGAACTGCAGCTGAATTGCTGACAAAATTTTTCTCAGTGAAAGGAGAGTTCCCATATGTGATTTATTTTATAGCAATTTCACAGGTACTTCAAGTGTCAAGCATAGAGTTCAAGTGCAGATTTTTATGCCAAAATTTGATCAGAATAAATTGGCAGTGTAGGTGGAGTGTCAACTCTCTTGAAATCTTTTGAGAATAAATCTTGTTGGTGTTGATATAAGACTGTGATCCAATGCATGCATGCATGCATGCATAATATAACAAAATGGTTATGTTTGGTTGTAAATCTGCATTTCTAAAACAAATTGTGCATTTTTAAACTTCTCAGATTATTAATCCCACCCTGTAAAGCACGTTAAATTAAGGCATTATGCCAGTCTGTAAGTTAACAACTGATTTCTCAATTTCAGAAAATTTAAATCAGTAACAATCTGGTTTTTCATTTCAGGATGTCATTATCAATGTTAGACGTGCAATGTCATCAATATCCCTTTTTGGTTGGTAAGTATAGTGTCAATGTATATATGCTGTACGTATATACACTGTACGTATATACACTGTACGTATATACACTGTACGTATATACACTGTACATGTATAGATTTTTAGTAAATGAATATGACTTCACCACACAGCAGGAATGAAGACTCGGTTTGCAGTAATAACAAAATAATTAAAGAGTTCAGCAAATATCAGATATAGCCATTAAATACTGGAAACCATTTAATACTGGCTCTGTATTGAGATATTTCACTTGTTTCAATAAAGGTTACAACTTGCAATCTGTGATTAAATTTTAACTCTTACAATTTCACTTCTATCTTTGTTGAAGTTGATATCAAACTTTGTATTAGTTTTGCAGACTTTATGTATGATTTAATAAAGGACAGCACAAATGACATTGGTCATGCAATGAGAACTACTGATTTCCTTCATAAATATTTTAATTTTCAGTGTTTTCATGATATTTGTGATCTGGTTGTTCAAGAAATATGCTGCTTTTGCTCAGGTATTGTAAGCATTGTTTTGTATTGAGCAGTAAATTGTCTACAGTGTGACCCCACTATAACATGATGGTTGGGGTCCATGGAACCTGTCTGTGTTATGTACTAAACCATGTTATATCCAACCAAGTCAGTCAGCTGAAGAAAATGATGCATGTACTGAAATAAATGGTGGGTGGGCGGGCAGTAAAAGCGGAGAAAAAATACATGTTTTTGATATAATGAAGACAAAACTAGTCTGGAATACACTTGTATATTGTATACATTGGTATAGTACAGTCCATAATGTATGAAGTAATGTACATGTATATGAAAAATGAATGAATTTAAGTATTGATCACAGGTTATAAAATTTGTGTATCAGTCAAATCCTGTGAAATCACAAATAACATATATAAAAATGGTAGTCTCATTTGATCTATATCCCATTGTCAACAAGTAGGTGGCACTAAACAATTCACTGTGATATTTATTGTCACCAGTAATATGTGGCTATATTTTTTACATGCTACATGTACATTACTTAAATTGGCCTAGATTTTGGTCATCTGGAGACAGCTATCATCTTGCCAAGTCTAACCAGGGAATGAGGCTATTCATTATAAATGAAAACATGAACAATTTAAAAAGTTCAAAATTTTTTTTGCAAGATATCACAACTTCAGTTAACTTGATGGCCAGATATCCATGGTTTCAAAAGATTGGAAATTTAATTTGCATTTTATGCTCTCATTGGTAGCAATTGTAAGCATAAACTTTTTTTCTGCAAAAAAGAAACTTTCATGGCACAGAAAATTTATTCCAGTCACTTTAGAAAAAGCAACAGTCCATTAGATTCCATTGCTTTTATTTTAGTTTTGTTCTGACTTCCTTTGATGAAGGTGCATTGTTTTTATTGAAGATTGTAGTTGGCTTGCTTTGATAAAGGGTGCATGTGTTATTGAAGTCACTGCTAAAGCAGAGGACCAGACAAATGCTGGTTTGTTATTGCAGCAACAATTTAAAATAATTGTAGAAACTTGATTGAGAATGAAATTTTATCATTTGCTTAGTATTATACAGAATGATCTGTGCTTCAAAGGTAATCAGTTTTCTTTTAAGTTTCAGCAAAACTGTTTTTTTCTGGGTACATTTTAAAGATAAATTAATCATCATTTAGTTGATTGTAGCCATTCCTATTCCTGCCTTTAGAGTTTGGTCAGTTGTTGCTAGCTTGGAACACTGAATATTTGAGTGTATCACAGCATACAGTACTCAGGCTAGATGTTGGCATAAGCAGATTATGATATAACAATGCACTGTTAAGATGGTTTGTTAATATGAACAAAGGATTTGTTTATGTAACAATAGATAGATTCCAGTGCATTTGATATTCAAATTTGTAGCTTCCTTTCAAGGTCCCTTTGCATTTCTCCACTCCAGACCCAAGACTACTTATACAACTTTCTCCACTCCAGACCCAAGACTACTTAGACAAGTTTCTCCACTCCAGACCCAAGACTACTTAGACAAGTTTAAGCAGCCTACAATGTTGCTGTCATAAATTTGCCAGATGGTATATTTTGTTGCCAATAAGGAAAAAAATTGTAATTTGTGACATTGGTAAAGCCTAGTACGATCTCAGAATAAACTTTTTACATGTTATTTTTCATATTTCTATGAAGAAAAAATTTTTTTTTTGTATACAAAAAAGATACGTGTATATGAAATTTCAGGAGCCATTCTACAATCGTTTTATATTAGAATTCATACGTGATCTCTTTCCCAGAATGATAATAAACTTTTTACACATTATTTTTTATACTTTTAAGAAGAAAAAATATTTATCATGTGCAAGAAAAATACATTTATATGAAATTTCGGGAGTCATGCCATGATTGTGTTCTATATGAATTCATGTTATAATGGAGCATGCTATAGCAGGGTTACACTGTAATTTGTTGTAGTGATTATAACCTCTTTTGTAACACAAAAGAAATTAAAGAACATTGTCAGTACTGGCAGATGTTCAAACTATATACTAGTTTGAGTTTATGCTATGGAAAGAGTTACAATAAGTGTTTGATAATTTCTTTGATTTTAGTTTTACTTTGATAGTTTTTATGTTATCATGGTGCATTTTGTTGGAATTTATCTGATAAAATTGTATTTTTGTGTACCATAATATAATATATGTTCAGTTATATGTCAAGTTGAATTTCAGAATTGCACTGACCTAGATCTGCTGTCACAAATGTATCGGTAGATCAGGGTCTGTGGAGTTTGTTGGGAGTAATAAGTTGAAGAAAAAAAATAGACCCCGATTTGTCACAATAGGTTTTATGTTGTTTGCAGTTGGACATAATGTATGGGTGAGTATTTATAGTACATTCAACTTGAAAATTTCTAGCAATAGAAATTGCCTGTAATTACGAATTATTCAAATCTCCTCAGTGGAGCATTTTACTCATAATCTAAGGATTGTGGGTTTGATACCAGCCCAGACCAGCCCTGGTTGACTGCCTCAGTCCATTCTTGGGAAAGACACTTAGTTCCCATTTCCTAAGCATGATATAGCTAATAATGTCTTAAAAATGCTGTTACAATACAACAAAAATGAAAGCAAGCAAAACGATCAAACCTGTATGCAGAAACTGCTCTACATCATTGGTAATTTTGTCATTGAAAGATCAGCACAGAGGAGTTGGTAATATATTTGTCTCCCATATAATATATTTAGGAACCCAAAACTCTTCCAGGACCTTCAGTTCTTGATCATGGACTATCAAATTTTAGAATTTGGTCGTAAGTTTTTGCCCTGGGCTAACATCGTCAAAACTGTACAGAAAGTTTTTAACCTGTAGTTTATCATGTTTAAAAAGCTGAAATGTCTGTATAATTTGTTCTATTTCTTGATGAAATTCGCACAGTCTCTTTCAATTCCATAAAATGGAGCCTTTCACAAAAATTTGGTGATAACCATGCACACTGTATCGATATAGAGGCAGATTAGTGCTTATTCAGCAGGGACCATCTGATTAGTGAAACTAAAACAACTGCTTTGATATTTGTGCAACACCACCAAGAATCTCTTGTAAACAAGTAATACTTTAAAACGAAATTTTGGGGTGAAACCATGTCTTTATTGACATAAATAGCCTGTGGTTGTTGCCAGTGTACCTATGTTCATTTCTTTTCCACCATTCTATTTGACTGTTTGCATATTTGGAAATCTACAAATAGACTGAAGTAATTAAGAAATATTAAGATTCTTTGAGAATACCATTGAATCAGCTTGAAACCAGTGTAACTGATAATTTATGAAAGGACAAGTTTATGCGAGTAAAAATATGTAGATTTTGGTCATTTCAAAACTTAGGAAAATTACAGACTTTGCAGATTTATTCCATATGTACACTTACATATATATGTACATAATGCATATACATATGAAGCAATCATAATTACCTTAATTGTTCAGTTTTACTGTTTATAACTTACTGATAATGCTGAGATTAAATTTTAAATATTTTGCAACCATGTATTCAGTAATATTTCTGATGATGTTTTCAAGACATTCATTTCAAATGTAAATGCAGTTAATTGAAAGCATGTCCAAAATTTGATCTACTGGTAAGCATTTACTTAAATTTCCATATTTCCATGACAAGATACAGTCCAGTCAGTATATATGGTTGATACTCTTCACAATGCTTTCTATAATTTTGCATGAAAAGATTTTTTGCCTTCTTTTTTTGTAGAGACTTATCTTGTACCTGAGCATTGCAGCAGCTTTCATGTGTATTTCCTACTTAATGGTAAGAATTGAGTAGGTCATTGCTTGATTATCTCGCCATCCCTTCTTCCCTATACACTTCCAGTGATCCACTGTATGGGAAGTCACCCTGCATGACATTGAGTGTATTTCTACCTTTATGACCCCCTATAAGAGGCCAGTCCTTTTATAAGGCCCACTTTTAATTGCCAAGGGAGTGTTCTCAGAAAAGGGGGACCATAGTATAAGGAAAAATCAGGGGGAAGATATAGCTTAGTCCCCTCTGTAGTTACATTGAAACCTGTTTATGCAGGACCATCAGGGTTCCACATAAGTCTGTCCTTTTTAAGATGTCAGACTTGATATGCAGTTTAAAAAAGGACCTATAAATATTGTCCTTCTTGAAACGGCTCAGATTTAATCAACAGAACATAAGTCTGGACTTAAACCTAAGTATTGGTTTCAGTGATGTGATTGGCTGAAATGTAAATCTGACTTAAAATTGACCAATCATAAGTTTGGACTTTAAGACTTATTTGTTTCTGTTGTCCCTTATATGGGTGTCTCAAATAATGCATGCTTAACTATTCTTTTATCTTACTTTGATGTGGAAAATGAACTCATTAGAATATACTGTTTCAAATTTACTCTTTAAAAGAACTCTAGCTACATCCATCTTTTTATAAGGTAAAGTTTAGGGGAGTATGGAATAACAAGCCTTGCTTTTATGTAAGTTAAATGAACATAACAAGAAATAAACCTTGTCTGGCAGGTTGAGTTTTGTGATTTATCGGTTGATCAAGTCTGCTGAAAAATGGCAAAAATGTGAAGGAGAAAAATTATATCATTCCTTGTGTGGCTCAAAATGATGTTAGAAAGCATTTCAGAAAGTTTACTTTTTACCTGTGATCTGTGCCACTTGACATTTGGTTTTCTATATCAATTTTTTCATTAATACCATTGTAATTGCTTTATTTTGTGGTTTGCATCAGTTGTTTTTCATAATTTTCAGAAGTGTAGGTTCTTTAAGGACATAGACACCTCAGGTAATAGAGTGACAAAGGGGTTGTACTTAAATAACATAGTAAGTGGAAGAACTTTTTGCAGTTGATAATAAGTTATTACAAGGATGTACAGTTTATTTTAACTCCCCCGCATTAATGTTGTATGTTTACCATGTGTCATTTATTGTATGTAATTCATAACTATTTGCTATTTTAAACTACTGATTGAAAAGTACTGAACCAATTTCAAAAGCAGAAAGCATCCTTTAAAATATGTTTTTGTACCATTATTGCAGATCTGCCATCAAATATGGCTGCTGTTATTGCCGACATAGAAATCTTTAAGCAACTTCTCAAAACCACTCAACAGAATTTGACCAAATTTGACAGAAAGCTGGCTTGAATGATGCTTATCTGCCATCCAAATAAAAAGAGAAAAGTTTTTAAATGAAATCTACTCTGAAACGATGTAACAGATTTTAATGAATTCAAGAGAAGCAAAATGAGGTGTGTTTTGCCTTTGTGACCAGATATTTGTTGACTTTTAATGCATTGTTTTAATGTGCTATAGTAACCATAGTTATGGATGTGTTGGTAACCTTGCAACAGGTGGGTTGGTAACATTGTTTACAATGAGAAGAAATGGCTTCATGTTAAGAAATCAACTAAACATCAAGTGTTGATTTAGTCTGAACCATATTTTGGTCACAAAGGACAAGATGCATCCCAGGTCCATAAACCTTTCAATTTTGTTCAAATACATGTAATGCTGTCCAATATAGCCATTGTTACTTAAAATAGAAGAACCTTTAAATGACTTCTTAATAGGTACTGAATGTGACAGCAAACATCTTGGCAAAAAGCTTTAAAAGTTGTACAAATAGTGCTGTTGCACCATACTCAAAATGGCCACCATTGCTAAAAATAGATCATTTTTAAGTGACTTCTTCACAGCAATTGATCAACTGAAATGAATCAATTTTACGGACGGTAGCCTGGCATGAAAGCCTTAGGAATATTTAGAAATGCTTATCTGTTATGGCTGCTGTCAGTAAGAATAAAAATCAAAAACTTTAACAGAACTTAACAAATTTGACAACAAGCTTCCTGCCATATGTTTGTCAAGTGTTTATACATGATGCTGTTCTGCCATCCAGTATGGCCCCTGTTTCTTGTAATAGAAAACCATTTAAATGTTTTCTTCTCAAAAACCATTCAACATAATTTGATGTTTTTGATGGAAAGCAACCTTTAAATTCTTTACATTTGATAATGATCTGCCATTAAATATGGCCACTGTTTCTTGTACTAAAAAGCCTTTTAAATGTTTTTGTCACAAAAACCATTCAACACATTTTGATGTATTTAACAGAAAGCATCCAGGTTTGAATGTCTTTAAATTCTATACAAATGATCCCAATCTGCAATCAAATATATTTGCAGATATTAAGATATATGAACCTTCAAATAAGTGCTTTTTCCCATAATCAATGAAAACACTTTTAAGAAATTTGACAGCATCCTACAAACCCAGATTTCTTGGTCAGTTGCCATTGTATTTGGGATGAAGGCACATGTAAGCCAAGTAAGCAATGTCAGGCCCACTTGGGTTTCTTGTCAGTTTTGAATGGTACAAGATTTTCATTGGTTTTGTTGGACATGACCAAATTGTTTTGTCACAAAACTTTAAGGTAAAAAATTAATATTTTTCAGGGAGAACTTCACCCAGATGGAGTACTTTGTGACTTTCAGGCATGGTGGATGACATTTTTTGGTAAGGTTATATAAGTATAAAGAAGGTCATTTTTCTTCCCTGCTGCTGAGGTCACAGAATATGGAAATGTTTTCCATCTGTGCTACCATCCATCTGTTCACATTGTGAACACTCTAGTATCAACATTGATTGTTATATTTTTAAACCAAATTTCCTTCCTAATTTCTTTGAAGTTTCCTATCAGCATATCAGATGAATTTGACAATGAATATACTCTGCACATATTTCTGAGAGGTAAAAACCCATGATTGTCTTAGCAGAGCAT
>JAECUM010012278.1:0-43908 GCA_016617855.1 Megalonaias nervosa
ATCAGATAAGATTTTTATATTCGAATAATGTTCGTTTAAATTAGTGATTATATCATTCTAAAATCAGAAAAGCTATGGTATGCACGAGATAATTACACCACGGCATAGACCTAACTTGATACCCTCGAGCAAGCACATTCACCGCATTTAAACCCGGAATACACAACTGGATCACAACAAAGTGGACAATACTGCAGTAGGTAGTCTATACAATCAGTGTATACATGATACTTTAAAATGTGTGGCTCTTTTGAAGATATATTTGCCATCCTATTCTAGCAATTTTGATCTGATCGATTTGATACCGTTAGTTTTCTATGAAATCATTATATTAATATTTTTATCATCTACTTTTGAACCGCGACCGAGTCATACAAAAGACTTATAAAAAAAATGGTACTAGGAGCTGCCTCGCTTGGCGGTCAGCATTAAGGGGGTAGTGTTAGGACTGGTATGCCTGGTGTCAGGATAAAGTGACTGGGTGGGACATCATGCCACGTGTCTGCGGCAGCGGCATGATGCCCCAGTGTCACTATAAACTGCCACACTGCAGACATCGTAGCGATATGACTGAATAATTATTAAAGCTACGTTAAAAATCTAAAACACACACACACACACACAGACACACACACATCTACTTTGCTTAAAATCCTTTCCACTGTTTCGTGTTTTGCATATCTATTTTTAATGCTGTTTAGCTACTATACAAGCTGAATTTAAATGAAGGCGGACAAATTCTGACTTGAAAATTAGTTAAAACCACACGCTACATACATCCATAATTTTCGTAAAGATCGTAAGAGATGCAAAAGAGACAGATATTGAACAATTTTACCCCAAATATCGAACCACACGAAGACGAATAACATTTGAATAAGTGAAATTGCGAGTTTTTCCGATAATACCTAGCCAGTCACATTAACATTAGATAAAGAAAGATGTCTACAGCTTGAATCAAGTTCTTCAGGAAGAAGAAAATTGCATTTCCCATTCACATATCATAGACACAGACTGGAGAAACTCTTGTTAATTATCTCTCAATCCCATTGCTTCGTTCCCATGCATATAACGGGTGTTTACCTAGCTTACACTTGAGTGAAATAGGAATGAGCATGACCGCATTGTGTATATGGTTGACAGAGCTTTATATGATCGATAATTATTTTGGAAGGAACATAATGTACGAAACAATGTATTTTTCCTCGTCGAACACGTTTCTGATCACACTAACATTCATACAGTAGGTAGTAGGTAATATGGGACGGAATGACATAGAATCAAACCTCTACTACAGTCATGCTTCGAGGCGGATACGCACAGAGTCCCAGTTTTGAAATTAGCACAACAGACAGTCCCATGACAGGTAACTTCAGTCTACCGGTAATGAGAATGATCCTCTCCACCGAACAAAATCCAGGCGAGAGCCATAACCCAAGCCATGTGGAGGTTTTATTGTCATTAAGTTAGTCTAGTGATGTATGGTTCACAGCCAATGGACCCATCTGGTTAAATTCCGTTCTCTGCGATGCTTGGTCTTGCTAACAAAAGTTAAGAAACAAATTTTGACTGAGCACGTCCACCAAATGCTTCAATTAGGCTTGCTGAGATCATTTGAATGGATTGAATTAGCATCTGGTCTTGAGAGACCATATAGTACGATGAGTGTAAAACCCACTTAAACTAAAACGAGATGTCCAGTAAGGATGTATTGTATTTAACGCGCAAACGAAAAGCACCTGATTGTACGTTGACGTTATCCCGTTCTTGGCTATGAGACCTAGATGCGCCATTAAGCCCAAGAAACAGCCCGATCTGATAGTTAATCCTGCACGCTGAAGCGGAGGCTATCGAACTGTTTTGCAATACAGCATCTTCCGATATGTTTTGTCCAGGGGATCGAAATTGTCTGCGTTAAACCATGTCAAAACAAAAATGAAAGGTTCCACATGGGGAACAGGGTGAGAGAGAGGTTCGATTCAGGTAAACATTGGCCAGCAAGTAATATAGATGCTTGTCGTATCTGATATACCTCCACTGTGATGTATGAATGCGTCCGAAATAACAGAACGGTAATCCCTTCTCCTTACAGAACCAGAGAAGAATACGCCTTCAAAGTGCAGGGCCTTTGGGCTCTTGGGATTCTATCCACGAACGACAGCGCCAAATTGCTTTTTGTACAATGCTGTCTTGACAAGTGCCAGGCGTGTAAGAGGAGTACGTACGGCGAGGAATTTAAATCTATTGATCAGGGTTGCTTGAGTATGTTGAGCGTCGATGGGATTTTCGTAGAAACGTATGCTGCTAGATCGATTATTTAATTCACCCAAGACGTGACCCATTTAATAACACCTATAAGAACTAACTTATTGGTCTATTCTACTCTTAGTATAAGAATCACTGACTGGAAAACGTAACTCTAAATCTCTTTCCAACTAACAAACTGAGCGTCCACAGCATAGTCATCTTGTTCTGTGGCTAGAAAGAAATGAAGCTGGAATATCTGTGCCTGCAAAGGAGGTCTATAACTTGACCCTGCCCATGTGCGCAACCTAATGAAACATTGATGACTGTGAATCATCTGGCACTTATGACAACCAATCAGCTAGGGCCTTGTGCTGACAACATCAGCGCAGAAAGTCAGAGATCAGAACGCATACTTGGAATTATCTGAAATGTCATGATTACAGGGTATCTGACAAATTCTATGTAAAAATCAATACAAATATTAAACCAAATGCTACAACAATTTTAATAACGACTTATTAAAACTGTTCATATTCATATATTTGGGAGAACATGGAAATCTCAGAAAGAGAACAACACCATGTACAAGTATGTACAGATAAAAAAATTTTGTGAAATATCGAAAAGATCATTCATTTGCAAGGAGAACAGTTATTGACAATTATTTAGTACTGTCTAGTCTGAAAAAGTAGATATTTATATTAGAATAAAACACTTTGTGGTAGCTAGACAATGTTAGAGCTAAACAAGAGGCTAAACAATTACGGTAATAAGATAAGACTACTTACAACAGATACACGTTTACTGTGTATCTATGCTGAGATAGAAAACCTTTGTGAGTACATGAAATATGATTTCATGTTTAATGACACTAGCTAATATCCAATGAAAACTGTATTTGGATTGCTACAAAATAAATAATAAAGTTTGTCCAGTTTTAAAGGACAGTCTACCTGTTAAAACGTTGTGCAGTTTAAGGTACAGTTTAATAAAATGACCTGAGAGAAAGGCAACTAAATATTTGCGAAGGAATGTAGAAAAGTGCAATGAAATAAAGTTTGATCTTTGCAAACGTTCAAAGTTTATTTGAATGCAAGAAAACTTAACGTGGAATAATTTTACTCAGAACATACATTCATAAATTGTTTAGCATCAAATGTAATGAAACAGCATTACTTGTGTATGTCGACAGGCGTTATTGGTAGGCAATTAAAGCACCTTGCCTTACGCACTTGTAAGCATTTCAAGGACAGTGCGCACGTTTGGTACAAATTCTCTTCACATTCAGGTTTAAAAGTTTAATAATTGATTTCAGTTTGAGAGTTTCTACAGTTTTTCTATTCATTTCGCCTGAAATAACAAAGTTTCTTCAAACTCAAAAAGCACGTGTATTTCTCTTAAATCTTAGTTTACTGAGTTGTACATTTTTGTAACCATCCATACTTCTTATATTGCAAAGTGTTTCTCACTAAAAGCTGATTTGGTTAGGCCAGCTGTTGCATTTTACTTCATTCTAACAATTACATATATCTTGGTAGATATCAACCAACAACTCTAACTACTTATCTAATATCTGTTTGGGAATCGTCACTATCATTTTCTCATTTTTAAGAAACTATTTTCAGTTGTAAATCTTGCTAAAGACTAAAGAGGGGTGTTGGTCAAATGAACAATGAAGACAAAATAGCTTATGTTTTCTGTCTCTATCAGATTCAGTACAAACATTGCTATATCCCCAATTAGTCACTCCACAAAGAGTCATGTTATACTTTTCAGTACATGTATTATAATTAAAATACAATTTATTTAAACTGATTATTTTGAATAATTACTTCTGCGGCAAAGATAAAATACATATACATTTGAGGGCGTCCAAGTCTTTGATATTTTAATCTGCATGTGCACACCTTTTTGTATATTAGACAATGTATGCCCACTCCCACGTAATATGTTATCATGTGTGCATCTCATATTAATTGAAACCCAGGTAGTGCAAAACGTTGGGATTTAAACAGGCTCGCTTTCAAGAGCAAATCTTTCTATTTCAGATTCCTTGGTAGATCCTTAGAAAGATTTTCTGCTAAAATCGATGTATATAACTGTTAAAGCTATATTTTGTTAAAGGATGCAATAAAATGCTATTGGAACATATATCTTAAACTGGTGCAAGGTCATCTTCAAGGACCAACACTCCTCTATGTAGTGTAATAATTGGTCTGATGCGTGTTTAATGTCCTTGAAAAATAGTACACTAGCTGATCCAAGCCATCGCTGTCTCCTTGTAACAGTATTCAACCAACACCTGTGTCACTTGCATCAACAGAAATTTGAATAATTTTGTGAGATCTGGAGCTGAAAAAACTAGTGCACGTTTGAGTATGGCCTTTAACTTATCAAAATGCTCGTATCACTTGTATGACCATTGAATCTTGGTCATCTGACTTAATTTGGTCAATGGTGTTCAATCATGCAGAAATGAGAAAGAAATTTACAAAAATAACCAGCCTTACCTAGAAACTCGCATCACTTGATTCTTCCTGATAGGCACAGGCAACTCAGAAATAGTCTTAACCTTAACTTCTGTTGATTTTATTTGACAATGTCCCACAACATGTCGTAAACAAGGTAAGTCAAGCACGGCAAAAGTCATTTTTATATTCAAGTTGAGTGTTAGATTTACTTCATAGAGCTTTTCCAATATAAATATGGACAAGATTACAAAAGTAAATACTATGATATTACAAACAAAAACATACTGGCAATAATTATTATTAAACATTATTAAGTCTTTGCGTCTGTTCTTGAGTTCGATATAGCACACATAAATGAGATCACAGTGTCCTTAGTGTCCTTTTCTCTAAGTTCAATGGGCAATTCCTTTCAGTTAGATGGGCCTTGGTACAGGAAAGAACGTTGTCCAACTGTCATTGTTGTAGCAGTGGGAACAATAAGAATATGAGAGTCGGAAGAGGAACGTAAGTTGCTACGATGGAGGGGGGGTACACATATGTGAGGTCGGATGGGTATATTGGCCTGGAGCCAGTCAACAAAATGTAGCATAGTGAACAGATTTTGTGTTTGATTCTGGGTCGTGCGGTAGCCGGGGGAGAGGGGTTATAGAGCAGGGAGTTGTGCTGAGTTCTTCACGCACTAACGACAATCCGAGCAGAAGTGTTTTGAGCTTTTTGAAGTTTCTGTAGTAGCTACTGAGACGAACTAGCTAGAAGTGAATTAGAATAGTCTAGTGTTGAAAGAACTAAGGTACACACAAGTGTTTTAGCGACATTAAGAAAATTTCGAATGGAGTTGATGCATCTCAGCTCCATATATACAGCCTTGTATGTGTTCTTGATATGTTGTTGTAATGAAAGAGTACTGTTGAGTATGCCACCTAGATTTCGTCTCAGTTGTGTGAATTTAATGCTGGTATTGCTGATACTTATTGTTATAGGTAAAGGTTGTGAAAGAGAATGTCTTTGCGTGATGATTAGGATGGCTTTAGTTTTATCATCATTCATCTGCAGCTTGTTACATGTCATCCATGACTTCGTACAGGAAATGTAGCTCTCTAGGCCTTGGATGGTTGGGTAGCTAGATTTGTAGACTTGAGTGTCGTAGTCGTACATAATAATAATAATAATAATAATAATAATAATAATGATTATGATGATGTGGACTACCACATTCAAACTCTGCATTAATCTGATACTGAACGGAAGATTCAAAACTTCTTGCGTTCGAGATTTAAAATTTTTCTTTGATTTGTCTACAAATCTCTATTGCATGTTCCTTTTTCAGACTGTCAGCCTGGAACGTACTTGTCACATACATGTAATTGAGGTCAGGAATGCTTAGCCAGTAGGTATCAAAATCAATCCGGCCAAACAGACTGTTCATATTGCTCTTATGGAACATATATCAACCTAGAAATGAGGCTACATTCTGTAGTTTGAGCGGCTGGAACATACCAGAATCGGTACGACAGTAAGCAGTGTTTAACATGTCAGCCTAGGAAATATCAAGACGCTACAAGACAGCCTTTCTGAAAATCCTGTACACTTGGAAGTTATGGCCTATCTGGAGCCACATTCTGTACTCCTTGTGAAATCGGTACATATAGGTCAAATTACGAGCAGCCGTTCATCCCATGCGAATCTGGAAAAATCACCATCAAAACTGGATCACATTCAGACTGCGATTGTATCCTAGGTAGGTCAGAAATTAACGACAGTATCAAGTTTATTGTTGTGAAACTTTTATGTATAATTTATCTTCAGACTATATTGTGTTTGCTACATATTTATTTAAGAATGAAGATGTGACATTCTATAGTTTTCTAATGGAGATTGTTTAAATTTTAATAAATCATTAGTAGCGAGATTATTGATTGATACGTCCAGCTGTGAATTTTAATATACATTTGATGGATGGATATGTAAAATGGACGTTCTAGAACACGTGGCAGAGAGCCGATTTATTTGGTTTACAGACTATGTATACTGAGAGAGCTGGATCACTTGTGAAGTTAAATTATTACCATCTCAATTAGAAAATGTTCACCATTGTGAGCAGTAATTTCCAGAACACCTTTCGCAATGTTTAGATAAACAATGCAAATGTACAAGGTAACTCATAAATGGCATGGTAGAATAAAATACAAAGATTAATGTGGGATTGCGATGGAGGAGGAAATGTTAGTGAGGAAAATCAAAGGAGGATTATATGTGAATGTAGAAAACTTAAGTAGAGGATCAATATATTGGCAAAAGATGATTCAGCTTTCTATGTAGATAGCATGTACCTCAAATTGCAAAAACTAGCAAGTAAAATACCTTATCATTTTTGTTCAATTCAATTGAATGTTCCAGCTAAACACTATATTTAATAAATATTTAAATTGATTAAACAAGTTTAATAAACTGAAATGATTTATTCACATCCAGATCATTGATCATTTCTGGAAGCTGGACTTCAATTTTACAAACGGTGAGTCTACGAACATATACATATCCGAGAGTGAAATTAAATTTTGGAAGAATCAATTACACTAGAAAGTGTAGGAGAAAATGGATGGTTGCAGGATTTCCTACTGACAAAATTGTTCCAGAGCTATTTAAATTAGTATGCACATTTCATTTTTAGTGGCATATAAGAAAACTGCTTTTTGAGCGTAAAATCCTTTCCACCTACGATGATGCATTAAAATCAAATAACAGTATAATTTATATAAAACAATGTAAGTTTTAATTTTTCAACATTTTAAATTTTTCAATACATTGACTCGTCACACCGGAAATACAAAAAAACCCCAACAAAAAACAAATGATCTCCCCGAAGAACATAAGACTTTCCACCAATGTTCTGGGGCGCAATGTCGTGTTGTGTTTAGCTCGTTGAAAACATAAATATAACTACAGAACATGTGCTGCTCTTATTGATGAACACTGTAAGCTGACGAAACGAATTATAGACAACGAAGATCGAGATGCAAGGCAACCGTTACCCGCACGACCCAGAATCAAACACAAAATCTGTTCACTATGCTACATTTTGTTGACTGGCTCCAGGCCAATATACCTATCCGACCTCACATATGTGTACCCTCCCACCATCTTACACGTATGTTCCTCCTCTGTCACTCATATTCTTATTGTTCCCACTGCTACAACAATGACATTTGGACAACGTTCGTTCCTGTACCAAGGCCCAGCTAACTGAAAGGAATTGCCTAAGTACAATCATTAAATCCAGACACCATGTTTACGCATAATGTGACTTTGGTATGTAGACTCTGTGATTAAGATATTTGATTCGAAATACAATACCGCTTCCTCTTGAAGACGTCAATGATAAAATACTAGCATAATTTGTAATCTTCTTAGACTGTCGTATATTATACTCATCCGAACCTTGGTCGTTATTGCTGCATCTCATGCTTTTTATTGCACGCTCTAATACACAATCCATTCCCTCGCCAATATAAACCCCATTCCGCCGACAGTGGCCATGTGACCTTAATGAAAGGACCATCATCTGTAAGATGTATCTTTCCATTGTGATTGCATGCACAGCAGTAGGTTAGAATTTTTTTGAAAAGGTCATTGTTATTGAAATTTGTTCTCATCTGACCTTTAATCCCCCACAGTAAGCAAAACTTTGGAATCAGTGGATGATCCCAACATTCACTTGGATATGCAATGGGCTAGATAATTACAAAGTTGTATGAACTGCCAACAACGGATTAAGAGGTGGTATTGGTCAGAGGGAGAATGTCCCAGATAAAGCTTGGGAGATAAGACAGACAGACAAAAGTGGTCTAAGCTAATATAGATATATAAGCTTTAAGAAGAGCACCATAATTCCAGCTATAGTGTCACTTTTTATATAACACATTTTCGTGAAATATTATTTTGAATTCAATATATGTTCAAGTTTTAGTTAACATTACATTACCTTTCTGGAACATAAAGAAATAACATTAAAATAGGATGTGTAGATAGCTTTTCCACTATGTTGTTAAAGTGAAACGTAATTTGATCCATCATATCACCTTCCAGATATAAATATTGAAATGATTGAATTATATTTTCCAGGCTGAAGTTATTTGCAAATATCGTCGCCGGTGGTAATGAGTGCTGCGTCTTGATATGTAATTTTGCAAACGTCTTAAAAGTTGAATAAGGAACCTTATTTATATACATGACAAAATTATTGTATAGCATTAGTTTCCCTGTTAACGATTACACTGTATATTCCATTTGCCATGGACAGTTCAAGTCGGAGAAGAGATGCCATAAGATGGTATAACTATGCCATCATTTGAACAATCGTGTGCTACTGTCGTCTGTGTTGTAGTTAGAAACAACAAATTTGTGTAATACTAAGCAAACATTATACATGGTAATAAAGTAAACATTTTTATAAGCTAAGGAAAATTACCGAAATAGTGAATGACCAAAAATCAGGCGACAAGAGCCTGCGCATGAAATATAATTATTAGAAAACATTGTGGTAGTATTACTGTTACCGGGGCCTTGTTTAATTCATAATGAGTTGAATTCTTACTGTTGGCATTATTGGAAAACAGAACTGTATGAAATTAAAAGGAGCTGTGTTTGTCTCTTAGTAATTTCACTTGCATCAATACATTTGCATATGTAGCACCAGGTACTTTTCAGATCTCTTCTCGTGTTCTATTGTTCATTTGGTTTTATGTATTCTCCATTCCACAATGCTTTATTGAATCAACACTACTAGACAATATTTTCATAGTATGGAGTTCTAGTGAATATTAAAGTTATGTGGTAAAATAAAAGGTTGTTGAACTCATAACAGCGATTATTTGTTCTGAAGAAAAAAAATGCTTTCTATTGCTACTTGCTTATTTCGATTTGGAAGGGTTTATTTTCCTGATAATGTGGTGAGCAATTATTTATCTTTCCATTTTTAGATCCAACCCGTTAGCCGGTAGCGTATATCCAGTATTGAACTGACTTACCGTTAAATTTCATCAGTTCATTCATCCATACAACATGCATGTTTTATTCTAAAATATGTTTATAGTTTGATTCGAAAAGTGTCAATCATACTTTAAATACAGGACCTTCTACAGCCATCGCAATTTACATACAAGCGCATTCGGAAACGCATAGAAAATTATGTTCGTCTCAGTGTGACAATTGTATACCCGATGTGACAACGTTTCATTTCACAAAGAATAAAAATAAAACGTAGGCTCCGATGCCAATTGCAATACAGCCTATATTCTTATTGTCCATCTTTTTTCACCGAACTGATCCAATTATAAAATAAAATTGTAGTCTGTATGACAGGAAAGATGACAGATTTAACAATTAATTTCAAACATTATCTTTTCTATCATACCATTGCTTTAGTTTGATTTGACAACATTGTAACATTTTGTACAAGACCTTATAGTTTTTCCTCGTAGTAAGTTCACGTTAAGTGTTGCTTTGCTCTTCTGTAAAGGGTCGTGAAAAGGTTTTGTTTGCTTTCAGCGTCCCAGTATGGTTGCAACATAATGCCATACATCATTAACTTATTTTTCGGAAATCAGACAAAAAAGTATAATGATCGATTGTAATCAAAACATATTTTCTCGCTATTTGGATCGTTTGCGTAAAATACTTTACATGGGTTATCTTTTAGACATCTATATGTATCAAGAAGACGTGTCAAAGTTCAATAATAAATATATGGCAAATGTCCTTTATCGTTGCAGTGTGACCATACAGACTTTGGAAAAAAAAATAGAATAAAACAATTGCGCTAAAATGCAACAATATTCCTTTTCTCGTGAGCGAATAATAAAATTCGCATGTAACAAAAACATAATTTTGACAGTCACAGAGTAATCTATAATACTGATAGAATCTATTGTCTTTTTAAACTAATAGAAAGAAACAAAACCAACAAGTTTTGTAAAGTAACCCTGAAAGTTCTACCATAAGTTCAAAAGAAGAATCTTCCGAATGAATTCAATGTCTTGAATGTGTTTGTGCACCAATATAAATAAATGTGCTGAAGTGCCAACAGTCTGCATTATCCAGAATCTCTTTGAATTCACAATAATCCCCAAAAATAGTATTGCCTAACAGTCATAAAAGCCGATTGTAATTCAATTGCATAACATAAATTAATGATTCATAACAAAGTAAATCTAAACACATCAATAAATACATCTGCAGGCTGAAAATAAACTAAAGAGAATAATGGGAATACGTACAGGAATAATTGTTCACGTCTTCCCTTATATATATATATCTCCACGACATTATTACGACTCTATGTTACAAATAATCCCCATCCGACCCATGTCAAAATACAAACCCACTTCACATAATACTCAACGACCAAACAGAAAATTAACCCAAACTGTAAACAGGTTCAGTATCAACGCTAGGTTTAAAAACAAATCCAAGTAAAGAACCTATTTATAGCTCACTATCTCAAAAAAGAATCTCCATCTACATTAGCTATGGAATGTGTTCTCTGCAATGAATGAAAAAGACAATTAACACACAAACTATATATATATATATATATATATATATATAGAGAGAGAGAGAGAGAGAGAGAGAGAGAGAGAGAGAGAGAGAGAGAGAGAGAGAGAGAGAGAGAGAGAGAGAGAGAGAGATAGAATTTCATATGAAAATGTCGTATGGATGACACAAAAATATATGCAAACGAAATATATATAGCATTTATCTCCACGTGAAAGTGCATATGAAATCAAATTGTCTGTTCCTTTGATGTGCCTTATGTCAATGTTGTATTTCTACAATACCAAACTTGACCTCGTTAATTTCTGATTTTCGTTTTTCATTTCGTTAATGAAACCAAGAGTTGTAATCACTGAATGCAATACTTGGAGAAGGAGCTGAACTATTAAACACTGCAAAGCCAATATTAAAGCCAGACATTATTTCTTAATTGGACCGCTCCAGTAGCATGGTGCTTAGAGCGCCTGCCTCGGTTGTTGGAGGTTGCCGTTTTGAGCCCCGGCCGAGTCATGCCAAAGACATATCAAAATGGTACGTACAGTTGCCTTGTTTGGCACTCAGCATTAAGAGGTTAGTACAAGGACTGATCCGCCTGGTGTCAGGACAATGTGACTCGAATGGACATGATGCTACATGTCTGCGTCATGATGCCCCAGTGCTTGACATCACTTTAAACTGTCCCACTGCGGACATCTTAGCAATATGATTGACAAATTGTTACAGCTACGTTAAAACTCTAAATCACACACACACACACACACACACACACACACACACACACACACACACATTTGATGGATGGAAACATCATCTGGTGCTTTTGGTCTTTAAGAAAAACAGCGCACTTGATTATCAGCACTAATTTTGTCTTATTGTATCAACATTCCACCAACCCTTGCATCACCTTCATTAATAGACATTTTAAATGATTTACTGAATTCTTAAGCTGAAAGAAATGATGCGCACTTAAGTATGGTCTTTAATTTATCGACAGCATCTACAAGTTTAATTTCATAGTGTCCCACCGTATATCCTAAAATTGTAACACAAGCACGGTAAAACTCGCTTTTACTTAAATTTATTATCAGCTTTACATCACTAAGTCGATCAAAGAATATCCGAATGGTTTCCAGGTGATCTTTCCATATGTAGTTGTCGATGATGACGTTATCGTCACAGTTATCGTCACATCACATTTATCTAGAAAAATGTTATCGTGTTCATTAATCTATAGAATGTTGAATTAGAAGTTTCATACCAAATGGCACCACTCAATATTGATAAAGTTCATCAGGCGTTGCAAATTCCGAATTTTGTTATGCTTTTTCCGTGAATGGCATTTGTCAGAATGCTTTCAAAAGGTAAAACTTGGTGAGATATTTTGCATTTGTAATTTTGTCAATGCAGCCATCAGTTCTTGGTATTGGACATGAATCTGTTTTGGCGACATTGTTCACCTTTTTATAGTCAGTACACATGCAGGAAAGCATTATCTGGTTTAGGCACAAGAATACATGGCGAAATCCAGTTATCCTTACCTGGTTCTATAAAATTATTCACCAGCAAATATTGATGTTTTATCATCAAACATTCCTGCTTAAGAGGATTCTTACTCTTATGTCGCTGTTTCACAGGTATAGAAACTACAATGTCAGCATCATGGTAGATTTTATTTGTTCGTGTTGTAACATCTGTTAACAAGTGCTCATATTCACATAATAGCAGTTTTAAGTACTGACTTTGTCTTAACAAATCTTTGGAATTCAGAAATATTAATAATCTTGACAAGAAACTGTCACATCTACATCTAACAGAAAACAGTGAGCAGTAAAATATCATTCCATTGTTTATACCCTCATCGTGTGGGACAGGTACAACTAAATTGATTGAATGTTTAACAGGGTTATCTCTAATAAAATAATCCTTTAACATATTTATATGACAAAGTTGTTTTCTGTCTCTTCCTCGCAGGAGCATTAATGATGTAATTTAAGCCGTTTTCTTTCTCTTGACTGTATAAGGACCATAATACTTAGCCCGAGAAGGAAATTTGTTGTATGGGCAACAGACCTGAAAAATCCTTTCCGTTGTATTTCTAACATACCTTAAATTCGTATTTGACCGAGTAGAGTGAAGATTCATTCTTGCTATTTCAGAAGCCTTTGGCAACTTATATTGAAATCAGAGACATACTTAAGAAGATTGATCTTGGAATCTTCATTTGAAAGACGATTTTCTTTTAATAACTTCAAAAGTCCACGGACAGTATGTCCCAGTATCAGTTCAAAAGGACTAAATTCCAATGATACTTGAACGGATTACCTAAAAGTAAACAGCAGTAAATGAATAGCCTCATCCCAATATTGTCCTGTATCAAAGTATTATGATAGTTTGATGAAAGTTTTGCAACATTTCATGACTTTCTGGGTGATAGACAGAATATTTTGAACAGTTGTAGTATGAATTTGTAAACATTCCAGATATAAAATTGCACCCTTGATCAGATTGGACAGACGTGGGAAGGCCACAAAGTGCAAAACAAACATTTTCTAAGCTTTAGCTATGGTTTTGGTTTAAATATTCCATAAGGAATTAGGTATGGAAATCTTGTGGACGCACTTATTATGGGCTACAAGCATTAGTTGCCTGACGTGGTCTTAGTTAGGGAAGGACACACAGTAATAGTGCAGATTTGCCTTAGGTATCTTCTGATTGAGTTCTCCCACAATTTGAAAAGTGTGATAAGATCTACAGCACTTGGAAACATTACTTTAAGTTTATGGCCATGATATAATGATTCAAGATCTTGTTAGAAGTCTTAGCGACTCACAAATGATCATCCAAGGGAAAACATGACCTAGATAAAGCATGTCCTGGCGATATAATATCAGAACAATATCGTTGCCAACGGGTACCTCAGGTGGTCTCCATTTTCTCATAAGAACCCCATTTATCATAAAACAAACTGGTACTTATGACTTCATCTTTGATAATAGCCCTCTGAAACAAATATATTTCATGATGTTGTTCCTCTTCGGCAATGAGTGATTGTCGTTTGTTTCCTTGATGAATGAAGATAATGATTATTAAAAAGAGCAGAAGTGTGATCAAGACCTCTTGATCGATCAATACCAAGGACAAAATCGACCTAATCAAAAGACTGATCAATAAATGTGTCAGCTAAAGGAATACTTTCCTGATCAAAATCATTCTCAGGAGTTTGCTTTGCCATAACACATGTAAATACACAAGCAGTATATAAATGAGGGGGTTAATTTTCAATAGGATCAAACTTTGATCCAAACAAGGCTTGTCAGTTACAAGTGGATTAAAAATAACTGTATCTCCAGCTAGGTCATTGCCTAGTAATAAATTAGTACCCTTAATGGATAAAGAAGTCACTGTTTCTAATTAGTCTGAAACCAAATTGACACAATGGAGAGGAACATTAGCAAAGCCGCATACTACCCACTGAACAAAAACACTTTCATTTGAAGAGGACTTCTCTAACAAAAACAAATTACCTGATAATACAACACTTGGAGAAGCTTTCACTTTCAATTAATATTTTAATATTTGAATGATTCATAATTGTCAATAATAAAAATAAACTGGAGTTTGTTTGATCGAATTAATGTATTTTTTTCAATACATGGCCCTGAACTTGACGTCTTAGAAATAAAAACATTTGGAAGAGCCCTATCTTTATTCTGTTGCTTAGTGTTCAATCAGTAGCAAGGAAAAATAACGTTCCCTTTCTTGTTACAATAACTGTACAATGAGGTTCTCTCTCATCAGTCTTATCAGAAGTTTGATTCTTATAGTTTGTGCAGACAGATTTGCAAATGCTCGCATGAGATTAAGATTATTTGTTTCAAAAAAAGCACTACTGCTGAGAGGAAGACTAACTTATAAATGAACTTTCCGAGTTAAGGAATAATCATCTGCTGTGCAAGCAACAAGCAGTATTTTCCAAAGTTGCCACCTTTAGTTCCCCCAGTTAGGTCCTGACTTCAATATGGAATGAGTTCTTGAAATGTTAATTAATATGCGCTGTTTGAGGCTATCGTAATCTTAATCAATCTTCTTGGCGGAGCACCGTCTATCAAACAGTTGCTCTTTTCCCTAGCATATAAACAAGGGGTTTGTCCAGTATTTTCAATAACTCCTAGACCACTGTTTATGTGCCTCAGGCAGCAACTGGTAACCCTTCAAGATGCATTCCTTAACCACATTATAATCAGAGCTATCTTTTACCGATAGTGAAATGTAGACACCACGAGCTATGTGACTATGTACACTTCGTAATAATAAAGTCCAATGCTACCTTGGCAATTTTAAGTTTCCAGCAATTTTATCAAAGTGGAGAAAATATGTATGTTTTTCTATTTTCTTTTAAAGGGGGTTCTAACCAAATATTTCTGGTAACATCAAAATTTGAACTTGTTTGCAAAGAGGTGGGGGAAAGGTTGTGTGCTCCGCCTGCGAATTCTAATTCTTTTAATTGCCAATGTACGTCCCTTTCTTATTCTCTCTCATACTTTCTCTGCATTTCCTTCTCGTTTCACTTCATTTTCATTTCTATTTATTATATCTCTCCCCGCATCTGCCTCTCTTCTCTCTGTGTATCTGCCTGTCTTTCTTTTTTCTCTCTGATTTTAAATTTCATTTTCTTTATCTCTCTCTCTCTATCTCATTGCATTTGAATTTGCCTCTCATCTTTTTCTTTCTCTCTCCCTCTCCTCTTTCTGATTTTAGACTTCAATAATTTCTTCATGAAGCTGATGCTTTCTTAACTCTAATTTTATATGTTTTTAACAGCAATTCTTTTAATTTACTCTCAGAGCTAGATACAGACTTCTTAATAAAACCGCAAATACTTTTTTCTTCCAAAATATTCTTTTCCACCAAATACTGAATCAAACCATTAGTTATCTCTTGCTTCCTTAAAGACGCCTCCACTTCAGAAAGATCATTTGTCTATCACGCTTAAGCAACTCCTTCCTTTTTAAGGACTCTAACCCTTCCTCAGTAGGATTTAATACGACGTTCTCCACTTCAAAACATATTGTAAAAGCCGGCTGGTTTCACGAAAGATTTCTCAAATAGGTGAAAAACAAATCTTTACCAGGGACAACGAAACCTCCCAAATAAGTCAATTTCATTTTCAAAACATGTCCAATGCGATGGGGGATCTGAACCGCCAATATTGTACCAATTCAAGGATGAGATATTTTATTTAATTGTTCCAGGTAACAGCATAATGGATTCAATTACAGTGTTATGAACTGCGATGACATTTCCGCGGCGACTTTTTGCTAGATCTGCAAAGCATCATTCAGCTCCACCGGTGTAAAAATTCGCGATCACTGTCCATAACTGGCGCGTGCAAAGGAGCAGCACACAAAACTACAACCTACAATTGTGCATTTACTCATAAAACATAAATTTTGGTTTTGATTCACAACGTGCGCAGGTATGATAGTCACTTGATCATGCAAAGCTTGCAACAGCATGAAAAATACATGACATTCAGGCTGGGTCATCTGAAATTCGTTTACTCGCTACCTAGATATATTTGTCATCAACTTTGCGGCAGGAAGCGAGGATCTTTTTACCATAACTAGTCGATAAGGAGACGGTGATGAAGGAACGCTTAGTTTGCTCAATGGAGAAGTAATCTATCGTAATGAATACATGAGCGACTGGAGACAGGCATTTCAAGTTCCGTTGCCCCCGATTTTGGTATTGGATTCATCGCTGTCACGCGTCGTCATTTCTGCTCACGACTACGTGCAGGCCAACAACGTCATATCCGCGCAATCTAGGTGATTACCACGGTTTCCATTTGCGCACCAACGTACTGCTGCTAGCGTATATCTTTGAGACATTCCGTGATACTGATATGAGCGTGTGCAAGCCTTATCACGAGCATTACCATTAGTTATCGGGAATGACCTGGGATGCGTTGCTGTATAAACTCTGCGTGGGGTACGTTTACCGAATGTACCAAAGTGCGCCGGAAATGTACCTGTTTTGTCCAGTTACGGCACTTGCAGTTGTATGAGCGTTTGGAAATGTGAAGAACCGTCCTTTGTTCAGCAACACCAACAAAATAGTCATGGGGAAATTCAAAGATGAATGCGAGGACAACTATACTCGATTTTAATTGGCTCTGGTCTCAACTTGCTTATTCAAAAGGATTTTCGGCACAACAATTTATGAAATGTTTACGCCAACTACGCCATTTTATGCATGATGCAAGCCTTATTAGATTGCGCAAATATCGCATGAGAGTGTAATGTTGCACCAAGGGTGAGTGTGTCCCCGCTGGAGACTAAGCGATGGATATCCCTGGAAGAAATCACCACTTGCGAGTACGATCACCATATGATTTATGTCCTTGGAGGTTTGGGTCAATATACCTTGCCGTTTTGTTTGTAGTAGCGGAAATGACTTGCAATTTCGCACACAGAAATGCTATACTAGGAGACTTTGCCTCCAATGGACGTCTACACCAAATGATAGCGTGTTGGTGTCTCAATATATCGACTTGGTCCGAGATCGCAAATGCAATGAAGGATCATACCGTGTCAATAGCATGACGTTTTCGGCCTTCTAGCCGTCCAGGATATCTACACATATTGTCGTCGAACATGTCCAGAGTCAGCAATTGCGCCGGCTAAGAACCTTGCGTAACCGAGTTTGTTTTCTCAATCCAATCATGCGAGCAATGTCATTATTCAACGCGGCTATTACCGGCTAAAGGGGCGACACCCACTCGCGAGATCAATCATGAATCAACAATTCCTAAACACAATGATGCCCAAATAATCGTTCCAGAAGTGTACAGTTAAATCGTCACACAACGATTTGCTCACAGTGTACGTTGACATTATCAAATACGAAACTGCACAGGATGCTTTGCCAACACAGCAACACACACTCTGAGATATTCTTTACCAGGATCGACCTGGAGAAGTAGTGGCCATTTTAGCTGTCCGATTTTGTGCGTAAATGCTTTTGAATGCATCTGCGACACTCGCTGAATTTTTGGACTTCAGCTTATTGGCTTCCGTGTAAATAATTGGCAACATCCACCACAGTTAGTGAAAGGCCAAGCGCGTCCAATATGAATCCTGTGCGGATTGAGTGTGTTAAACTCACTTACATACAGAGAGCCATAGGTACACCAAGCCATTATGGGATAATTTTCGCCATGCACAGCAGAGTTCCAGGAGCCTTGTGGGACTCGGCCTCTTGAAGAAGAATATTATCCCCTACCGAAGGATCCCACTCAAGAGGCGCCAAAACATGAAAAAGGACTCGAAAGCGGTGGTGGCAGCATAATCACACGTGGCATTGTCAGTTCTAGGATAAGGCGTGGACTTTTAATATCAAATTCGCAGATCAAAATGCATGTCTGTTGACCAGCAGCAGTTTAATGGACTTAAGGATGGTTGGTTTTACTCGTAGAGTCGGTTAGTGCTGCCAACAAAGCGTCAGGAGTCATAAATGAAACCACATAGATTTGCAAGTGGTTGATCAAGGATAACATCAATGATGCGGGATGTTTCGTGCATTAATGCATGAACCCAATGACGACATAGATCATATATGAGACGAACATCGTATAACACCGATACTGACTTTTTTATTGCATCAAATTCTTTGTGGAAGTATTGCTGCAAAGCAAATAATCGTTGCAAACACATCCGCGTGTGTCATATCCATTATTACAATCTCATTAACGAAACCGGACTTGTCCGACACTGATCACAGTGGGGCAATGCCACACACTCAACATCGCACTAGCGTCATTTTGCGTGTCTTACATTTTACCTAACATCCGATCAATGATCCTCGGTTGTCTCTATGTAAATAACTCGTTCGTGTTCCCAGATAACATTCGGGCATCCTGGATGATGAGATCCGATTGAAGACGTCATTGGTGACGGTCAAGGAATCCGAAATCCTAATACGCGAACACGAGTCCACACTTAGTTCTAAGATCTAAACCTCAGAATTACGCGGCTGACATTGCACATTAGTCACTGAGTTACTGAAAACAGCTGACCTGGAGATATTTCCCAAATTTCTAAACGTAAACGAATTTTATGCAGGTAATACAATGTCATGCAAGAAGGCGTCGGGATCAACTCAGCGATACCATTTACTTTGACATGTGACACCAGCATGGGCTCTGAAGGTTACATATTGTTCTGCTTCTTCCCGACTGTGTTTTGGGGTCATTTGATTTCAAGCATTTCCGCGGCGCTTGTGTATTTTCCATGCAGTAATTCTCTACTCGTTTATATAGATTTTTCCTCGTGGAATGGGACGGGTACGTGCAGGACCTGTGCTGGGAAATACTGAAGACATAACTATACATTAAAGATTTTCCTGATAATTAATTAAATGATAATCGTGGGAAAGTGCTTGAAGTGAACGTTTGACATCCGTTCATGTTGTTAGCATGTGAAAACACGTATATATGACATGTTCCGGAAATGATCACTGCGCGCCAATGGTTCTAGCAAATTGCACTGAGAGTTGATTCTGCGGATCACGTTGAGAAATCTGAGATTGCGGACGATTTTGTCAGTTCGAGATAGACTATGACGACTAATGAGTTGGCAACCAAATGTGGTTCAGCATTCATGGGACGTTTCACCGGTCAGTAAAATCATCAATGAGATTACTCAAAGAGGTCTGGCACACTCTAATACTAATTCAGCGATTGCAAATCTGGCAAAGGGAAGTCGATTACGAAAAAGCAAAAGGTATTAGGCAAAATATATAATGTAATAGTAGAAACGAAAGTTTGAAAATGATTAAGTAGCATGTGTATTATTCAAGCTGTAGGCTGAGACAAAAACGTTGACACGGATCTGCAGATTTTCCAGACTACTTTGCATATAAATTTGTACCCGATTTATTGCTTTTCATTGGAACACTTGGAGATCTTCAAGCAGTCCGTGGCTGACAAGCGCTTTTACTGATGTTCCCGCCGGCGATTATAGATGCATTGCTTTGATACTCTCCGATTAGATTCTGTCGTTGGAAGGCACAAATGACCGACTGAGGGCCATTGACGCCCCAGTGGAAGACACGTACTGATTGCCACAAACTCGTAATTAAACAGCACAGATAAAATAATATCATATCACGAAGTTAAGGTAGGTCTTAACCACAATTAGCTTGACAAAATAAAGCGCGCAATAAGAAACTGATGTTGCAAACTTACTCCGGGAAACCTAACCGGGATAATCTTGGAGTAGCTATTCCAAACGCAACTTAATTAACTCACTGCATCAAAGAACGAACACCTCGGTATCAATCAAGTTTTCAAAGTCATTGGTGACGCAAAAGCAAAGGAAGACTGGAATGCTTCCTTTCTTCTCAACAATTTCAGCCTTTTTAACGGCTGTGGTTCCCGAGGTTAAAATGCGACCTATTGGAATCTGTCATACCCTCATCCTGCATGGCTCTGAAAACGGCCGCTGAGATACGCATAGCATATCCAGAGAATCTATAAACGAATTAGAAGGTTTCTGGCGCCCGGACGACTAGACAGGGATGACGTCGTACAGCAATTGTGTCGAATTGAAAAAAGAGAACAAACCGGAGAAGAAGCGTGAGGGAGGAGGATAGTTTCTCAGAAGCAGAAGACAAAACCCTACCATCAAGAAATCAAGACCAGAAGAAACAGTAGTACAGGAAAAACCCATGCCGGTGAAGAAATCTAAAAAGAGAAATGGTGAAAGAGAGAAAGAACGATATTGACCTTGTTGATGTATTCCGAAATTTTCATTGTGATTCAATAAAATAATATACCAAAGAAAATATAAGCTCCTTTTGTCCTGTTCTTTTATATTACTTAAACACGCACTCACACTCACACCACTCAATCGTTTGGATAAGAGATTTAGGTTTTATTTGATCTGGCAATAATTCAATAGTATCTTGTTTTCTAAGAGATGTAAATGGCCCTGAAATGGACCGATGGGTGTTTGTTTAGACAAACTCATGGACATGACATTTTTAGCTTTAACTGTCTGGAGTTCCTTCCACGAACAAATCGTACTCCTTTTCCTCCTCCTGTTGTTGCTTCTTTGGTATGTTATTAGTAACTGATGGTGTTGTTGTTGTTGTTCAAGCTGCTGCTGCCATCTCAGTGGTAGTGAGCGTAGAGGTAGTGATAATGGATACCCTGAAAAGCTTGGCACGTGGATGGCCTTTCTCTTGGGTTGGGTTAAAGAAGTCTAATACATTTGTCTAGGATACCCGAACTCTGCTAATATGTATTGTAGCAAACGCAACATTTCTATCTCTGTATTCCCTCTATTCTATTTCACACTTCAAAGTTTTCCTCTTCTCTTTTTCTTTGCGTTTTCCTCTTTCCTCTTCTTGCTGTTTTTGAATAAAAATACCTTTTCTGCATCTTTCTGCCGTTGTAAAAATATCTCCAATTCTTCAATACATCTCTTTCTGAAATCATCCACCAAATGTAACAATGGAGAAAAGTATTGAAAGTAGTACTACTAGCGCAGCCAAAATTCTTGCGAAGACGACAGAAATTCAGCTAAATCCAAATTAACATCATTAAAATTACATTCCTATCCGTAATACTATTACAGCATGCGCATCCTAATACGTTGGTCTTTATGGCTTCAGCCATACTCATACTAAGTCGCAATGATAAAATGTGTACGATCACTGTCCCACCTATATGCTGAGTATGATGTCACGCGTCCGCGCTCTTCACATTAAAAGAGAGATTCCACACCCTTTAGTTTTGAACGCGCATCTGGATTGGTGAAACATTTAAATATTTCCTTTCCACACACACAGATACACACATACACACACACGCGCGCGCGCCTTGTCCGATAGTATCACCTATTCTGAACACTATCAAGATATGAAACCGTATTTGCTAGCGCAGGATCATGAACAAGCGGTGATACTATTTGACCCGACTTATCTGATATATGTCAAATCATCATGGGTTATTATCAGACTAACAGACACATAAATATGGAAGAATGGAAGAGAAATTATATGTGGAAATACAGGTTCATATTTTGATCTAGCCAAACTTATCAGACAGGTTCCCCTTTTTATAGTTAAGGAAATAGAAATTTTTTTTTCTCAGCTTTGTGAAAATGGCTGAAAATTTGAAATGTCAGAAAGATTATTGGTTTCTTTATTGCTTAGTGTGTTCATTAGTAAAGTTTGTGATGTGTACACTTTGTTCTCTTCTAAACAAGCTGCAGATTATGATGTGGTCAAAGACTAGGCCTTGAAGGCTTATTAGATGCTCCCTGAGATCCATCGTCAAAACTTTAGAAATTATAGAAAGTAGATCACACAGTCATCTTGAATTTGCATGGAAAAAGAACGTGTGTTTACTAGATGGTATACAGCCACGATCGTTGACAACGATTATGATAATTTTAGACAAATTGTATTGATTGAGGAATTCAAGAATTGTGTCAGTAGTGACAATAAAACATACCGTGATGAGAAAGATTTTGAAACTTGAGAGAAGGCAGCCAGTACAACTGTTTATAGTTTATTCACAATGTTCCATTTGTAAATAGACCTTCCCCTCAACAGGTTTTAGTAAGAAATCTTTTCAGTCTCGTTTGAGGACTTACAAACTTCAGACTAGTATAACTGTCCAGAATCAATTTCTGACAAGGTAGATCAGAAATCCTTATCTCTTCCTATGTGCACGTATTGCAAGAGGATATAACTTGTTGTTTGTGATTGATATAAGGTGAAAATATGCGACAGAATTCACACAAAGCAGTTCCAGTTGCTTTTGTTTCTAACACGTCAGGGTTATGGTCGTGTATTGAAACAACTAAAAGAGTTGGGGCTTGCATACACCAGTCTGATTTTATTACAAGGAATTACGAACCATTCATGTCGAAGGGTTCGGTGTCATTTGTTGATGATTTAGATAAGGCTACTTCTTTAAAGATATTAATAGACACAGGATCTTCTCAGAGTTTACGTGTTCTAATGCAAGGAATAAAATGTGGATACGTTAATGTCACTCTCCATTGTGTTAATTTGTCATCAAAATTTGTTTCGGGACCAGTGAAAATATGAACTGTAATTTCGCTGGCTATTCAGGGCATCATTTTTTACTAGGCAATGACCTAGTGGAGATAAGCAGTGGTTAATCCACTTGTAACTGACAAGGCAGTATGAATCGAAGAGGAGATATTATCGAAGTAGAAATCCCTGCGCAGTTATTAGAGCTATGGCGAAGACTGAGCTTAAGAAAGATGTTCTTCATCAGGATTTTCCCTTTAGCGCACACCGTTTTGGGTTAGACTTTTAATGAGGACACTTTTGCTCCTAGTTTGCATCAAGCAGAAATTATTAATCACAGTGATACTCTTTTGAATACACATTCTCTTAAATCTAAACAAGGTGTTATAAGAAAATTACTAGTTGTCTTACAGTGAGACGATCCAGTGATCTCCTGTTTGTTTCACAGGGTTTTTAGTGAAACTTATTACTTCTTAAAGAACGGGGTCCTTATGAGGAAACTGGAGGCCACCTGAGTAACCCGCTAGTGATGAATGGTCCGTAAACTATCAAATTGTTGTTCCTAGATTGTATCGATAGGATATTCTTAGTAAAGCCTATGATATAGGCGTAGGTTATAGGCAGAAGATCTAAACTGTTGAATACCTAATTCATACAAGACCTGCTGAAAAATATCCGAAATTAGATCCTTGATCAGACTGAAAAACTTTGGGAAACCAAAGAGCATAAAAAACTGGTATAAGAAATTGTGACGCTTGCATCGATGTCGACATCATTTACAAAGACTCTTGCAAGGACGAAATGGAAACCATCTTAAAGTTTTTGGAAAGGCTCTATGAAGCAAATCTAACGCTCAACTTGAGTATAAAAATGACTTTTACCGTGCTTTGACTTACCTTGTTTACGACATGTTGTGTGACGCTGTTTAATAAAACCAGCAGAAATTAAGGTTAAGACTATTTCTGAGCTCCCTGTGCCTATCAGGAAAAATCAAGTGATGCGAATCTCTAGGCATGGCTGCTTATTTTCGTAAATTTCTTTCTCATTTTTGCATGATTGAACACCATTAACCAAATTAAGTCTGATGACCAAGTTTCAATCGTCATACAAGTGATAAGAGAGTTTTGATCAATTAAAGGCCATACTCAAACGTGCACCAGTTTCTTCAGCTCCAGATCTCACAAAATCATTCAAATTTATGTTGATGCAAGTGACATAGGTGTTGGTTGAGTACTGTTACAAGGAGACAGCGATGGCTTGGATCAGCTAGTGTACTATTTTTCAAGGACATTGAACAGGCATCAGACCAATTATTACACTATATACAGGAGTGTTGGTCTTTAAAGATGACCTTACACCAGTTTAAGATATATGTTCCAATAGTATTATATTGCATCCTTTAACAAAATATAGCTTTAACAGTTATATACATCGATTTTAGCAGAAAATCTTTCTAAGGAATCTGAAATAGAAAGATTTGCTCTTGAAAGCGAGCCTGTTTAAATCCCAACGTTTTGCGTTACCTTGGTTTCAATTAATATGAGAAGTACACATGATAACGTATTACGTGGTGGTGGGCATACATTGTCTAATATACAAAAAGGTGTGCACATGCAGATTAAAATATCAAAGACTTGGACGCTCTCAAATGTATATGTATTTTATCTTTGCCGCAGAAGTAATTATTCAAAATAATCAGTTTAAATAAATTGTATTTTAAGTATAATACATGTACTCCAAAATTATAACATGACACTTTGTGGAGTGACTAATTGGGAATATAACAACGTTTGTACTGAATCTGATAGAGACAGAAAATATAAGCTATTTTGTCTTCATTATTCATTTGACCAACACCCCTCTTTAGCAAGATTTACAACTGAAAATAGTTTCTTAAAAATGAGAAAATGATAGTGACGATTCCCAAACAGATATTAGATAAATAGTTTAGAGTTGTTGGTTGATATATGTAATTGTTAGAATGAAGAAAAAGGCAACAGCTGGCCTAACCAAAGCAGCTTTTAGTGAGAAACATTTTGCAATATAAGTATGGGTGCTTACAAAACTGTACAACTCAGTAAACTAAGATTTAACAGAAATATACGTGCTTTTTGTGTTTGAAGAAAACTTTGTTATTTCAGGCGAAATGAGTAGAAAAACTGTAGAAACTCTCAGACTGAAACCAATTATTCAACTTTTAAACCTGAATTTGAAGATAATTTGTACCATACGTGCGCATTATCCTTGAAATGCTTACACGTGCGTAAGGCAAGGTGCTTTAATTGCCTACCAATAACGCCTGTCGGCATACACAAGTAATGCTGTTTCATTACATTTGATGCTAAGCAATTTATGAATGTATGTTCTGAGTAAAATTATTCCACGTTAAGTTTTCTTGTATTCAAATAAACTTTGAACGTTTGCAAAGATTAAACTTTATTTCATTATACTTTTCTACATTCCTTCGCAAACGTTTAGTTGCCTTTCTCTCAGGTCATTTTATTAAACTGTACCTTAAATTGCACAACGTTTTAATAGGTACACTGATTAACTCGTCCTTTAAAACTGGACAGACTTTATTATTTATTTTGTAGCAATCCAAATACAGTTTTCATTGGATATTAGCTAGTGTCATTAAACATGAAATCATATTTCATGTACTCACAAAGGTTTTCTATCTCAGCATAGATACACAGTAAACGTGTATCTGTTGTAAGTAGTCTAATTATATTACCATAATTTTTTAGCCTCTTGTTAAGCCCTAACATTGTCTAGCTACTATAAAATGTTTTATGCTAATATAAATATTTACTTTTTCAGACTAGACAGTACTAAATAATTGTCAATAACTGTTCTCCTTGCAAATGAATGATCTTTTCGATATTTCACAAATCTGTACATACTTCTGAGATTTCCATTTTCTTCCGAATACATGAATATGAATAGTTTTAATAAGTCCTTATCAAAGTTATTGTAGCATCTGGTCTAATATTTGTATTGATTTTTATATAGAATTTGTCAGATACCCTGTAATCACGACATTTCAGATAATTCCAAGTATGCGTTCTGATCTCTGACTTTCTGCGCTGATGCTGTCAGCACAAGTCCCAAGCTGAATGGTTATCATAAGGTGCCAGATGATTCAAGTTATAGACCTCATTTACATCACAAATTTTCCAGTTTCATTTCTGTCTAGTCTCAGAACAAGATGACTGAGATTTGTACGCTCATTTGTTAGTTGGAAAGAGATTTAGAGTTACGCCTTCTAGCCAATGATTCTTATACTGAGAGTAGTATAGACCAAAGGGGCCAGACCTGTAAGTTAGTTCTTATAGATGTTATTAAATGGGTCACGTCTTGGGTGAATTAAATAATCGATCTTGCAGCATACGTTTCTACGAAAATCCCATCGACGCTCAACATACTCAAGCAACCCTGATCGATAGATTTCAATTCCTCTTACACGTTTAACACTTGCCAAGACAGCCTTGCACAGAAAGGAATTTGGCGCTGTCGTTCGTGGATAGAATCCCAAGAGCCCGAAGGCACTGCACTTTGAAGGCGTATTCTTCTCTGGTTCTGTAAGGAGAAGGGGTTACCGTTCTGTTATTTCGGACGCATTCATACATCGCAGTGGAGGGTATATCAGATACGACAAGCATCTATATTACTTGCTGGCCAATGTTTACCTGAATCGGAACCTCTCTCTCACCCTGTTCCCCATGTGGAACCTTTCATTTTTGTTTTGACATGGTTTAACGCAGACAATTTCGATCCCCTGGACAAAACATATCGGAAGATGCTGTATTGCAAAACAAGTCGATAGCCTCCGCTTCAGCGTGCAGGATTAACTATCAGATCTGGCTGTTTCTTGGGCTTAATGGCGCATCTAGGTCTCATAGCCAAGAACGGGATAACGTCAACGTACAATCAGGTGGTGGTCGTTTGCGCGTTAAATACGATACATCCTTACTGGACATCTCGTTTAGTTAAAGTTGGTTTCACACTCATCGTACTATGTGGTCTCTCAAGACCAGATGCTAATTCAAGTCATTCAAATGATCTCAGCAAGCCTAATTGAAGCATTTGGTGGACGTGCTCAGTCAAAATTTGTTTCTTAACTTTTGTTAGCAAGACCAAGCATCGCAGAGAACGGAATTTAACCAGATGAGTCCATTGGCTGTGAACCATACATCACTAGATTACGTTAATGACAATACAACCTCCACATGGCTTGGGTTATAGCTCTCGTCTGTTTTGTTGTTTTTTTCGGTGGAGAAGATCATTCTCATTACCGGTAGACTGACGTTACTTGTCATGTGACTGTCGGTTGTGCTAATTTCAAAACTGGGATTCTGTCCGTATCCTCCTCGAAGCATGACTGTAGTAGAGGTTTGATTCTATGTAATTCCGTCTCATATTACCTACTACCTACTGTATGAACTTTAGTGTGATCAGAAAAGTGTTTGACGAGGAAAAATGCATTGTTTCGTACATTATGTTCCTTCCAAAATAATTATCGATCACATAAAGCTCTGTCAACCATACACACAATGCGGTCATGCTCATTCCTATTTCGCTCAAGTGTAAGCTAGGTAAACACCCGTTATATGCATGGGAACGAAGCAATGGGATTGAGAGATAATTAACAAGAGTTTCTCCAATCTGTGTCTATGATATGCGAATGGGAAATGTAATTTTCTTCTTCCTGGAGAATTTGATTCAAGCTGTAGACGTGTTTCTTTATCTAATGTTAATGTGACTGGCTAAGTATTCTCGGAAAAACTCACAATTTCGCTTTTTCAAATGTTATTCGTCTTCGTGTGGTTCGATATTTGGGGCACAATTGTCCAATACCTGGTTCTTTTGCATCTCTTACGTACTTTACGAAAATTATGTATGTATGTAGCGTGTGGTTTTAACTTTTTTTCAAGTCAGAACTTTTCCGCCTTCATTTAAATTAGCTTGTATAGTAGCTAAACAGCATTAAAAATAGATATGCAAAATACGAAACAGTGGAATGGACTTTAAATAAAGTACATGAGTGGGGGGGTGTGGGTGTGTGTGTTTTAGATTTTTCGCGTTGCTTTAACAATTCTTCAGTCATATCGCTACGATGTCTGCAGTGTGGCAGTTTATAGTGATCTCTAATACTGGGGCATCATGCCGCTGCCACAATCACGTAGCATGATGTCCCACCTAGTCACTTTATCGTGACACCAGGCCAACCAGTCCTACCACTACCCCCTTAATGCTGACCGCCAAGCGCGGCAGCTGATAGTACCATTTTTTTTAATAAGTCTTTTGTATAACTCGGTCGGGTTCAAAAGTAGATGATGAAAATATTAATACAATGATTTCGTATAAAATTAACGGTATCAAATCGATCAGATCTACAGTTGATACATATATATATATATATATATGTATCAACTGTAGAGCAAAATAAACTTCTAGTGTTCAAGTCAGTTAACTATGATAAAGGGAGTGCAGTTAGACATTGACGACAATGCGGTCCTAAACCCTACATTATAATACTTTTCTTCAATAGTAAGAAATAGTAAGTAGTATATACGCCATGTTGCCATTTTCCATTTTGGTGCATGAACATTCTCAAGTTTGTAGGACAGTCTGCTTTGTGCCTTTCATAGGGAAGCTATACTCAAATACGGGACTTATATCTATTCCGAGTGGCACTCTAGACATGCGCCTACATTGAACGACGTTATCTGTATGTGAATCAGCTATTTTCTTCACTCCACTCCTCTTGAGGTTTATATAGAATGCTCTTAAAAGTACTTCAGTTATTAATCTGGTATAAAGAATTTTACTCATGCCAATGTATTGACGTCTATTAGAAATGCATAATATCTCGCTATTGAACGTAACTTTGAATTAGTTGATGTATATTCTGCAACCAGGACACTGTACACAAGACGTGGGACCGAATATCTACATACTCGGCATAAGGCATCCAGCTTGAGATAAGAAGATACGAATTCTTTATTTCAGACCGCATAGCCTCTGCTTTTCATTTAAAATATAAATATAACAGTGTTTTAAACGTAAATGATCATAGGTGTGTTTGGTACAAATATATACCGACAGATTTGCAACTACAGAGTGTGCCCAGCAACGTTAAGAACGAGATTATGTAAGACAATTAACGAGTAATTTGATTCATCTATCTATAATCCAAGAATTTAAACGAATATCATAATTCCGCATACACATACTTTCTCATTACTATTTCAAAACCGGATATTGTATTGTTTACAAATATGGTAGAAACTGTTCTCTCTTGAAACGCTTAGTAGTAAACGAAGTCAGTTATTATGGCCAATAACTACTGTTTTTCATACATTCACTTCCGTTTGTCCACAGAAGAGCGCATTACCTTGTACATCAATAAGATTTGAATAGTCTAATATTGATATTGAAAAAACAATTTCTAAATTTGCGTAAAATCATGTTTGCTCTGGTACACAAAAATATATGTCTCATCATATTTTCATCATCTCATTTTAAAACATGACTCAAATACGTGTAACTGTAGACACACGTAAGAGGATGACCGTTATGAAATACAAGGCGAGGAGATGGTAATTTGAAAGACATTGTCTGAAAGACCAGGCATAACGATTATTGTTAATTACAGATGATATCATTCTTAAATGTGTAATGTTCACATATCTTTAATAATTTCCTTAACCCTGCGATAGAAGGACTTATCAATTACATATCATCAACAAACCTAAAATTGGAGAAGAAAAAAACACGTGGTGTTACATATATGAACCCACCTGACAATGACCCAGCTTACAATTTAACTCGTCTATGTATATATTAAATAACAAAGGCGAAAAAACTACGAAATGCGAACATAAGGGCAGAAGGGGTGATATTTATGCTTTTCTGTAAATTTGACTGAGAACGTTTGATGCAAAATAAATTATCTGTCAATAAATTATAGAGAGTAATGAACATTTGATGACATTCGCAGATGGGAAGTGCATTTTAAGAGTGTTTTATATTTTGCAGTGAAACCACAAACCAAAGGAGATATTAATTTTCTTGCAAATATCTAAATTTCCCCGTCTTTGATAAACGATTCAAACGAAAGCTAAAATGGTTCATTTGTTAAACATAAAGTAATTGACGGGATACAACTGATAATCACGCGATTCAATGACACACCTCTAGCCACGTGGACTCAGGTCACAATTATTACTTCCGTTTCAGTAATTCATTAAGTCCAAGTCTATTTTTAGAGCACTTTTTCTGTTTTCATTTCGGTAGTTATACAAATAGTAGATTTAGGCATTTTTGGCTTCGATTTAAAAGTAATGGTTCATTTTTTATAATATGGGCATTATGGTGTGCTTGTCTGTGTGTATTTTGTGAAAGTGCAGGGAGTATGAGTCATCGATGCTGATCTGGAAGTCAAATCTATGACCCATTGCACAATGCTGTGTTTACAGTCAAGCCTCTCAAATATAATGCAGGATAAACTATGTCAAGAAATTTACATTGAGTGCATCATTGAAGGTACTTTAAGTAAACACATGATGTATTCGGATTTAGATACAATTGGAAGTTTCCATACTTAGAAATCTCTCTCTCTCTCTCTCTCTCTCTCTCTCTCTCTCTCTCTCTCTCTCTCTCTCTTTATTCAATAAGGAGGAACCATCAAACATGCCAGAAACCGAACTCCAAACAACAAAAGCAGGTTTCAAGTAGTAACATATTTTAATTCGCATACGATGTAAATCCTGCAAATTAATAATGAATGCACTTACATGAATTGCTACTATTCGATATTATGTCACCCATGCAGTATCAGTATTCATACGCTTTTCACACTCAAGGACGAACGGGCACATTTTGTACGAAAAACGGTTGGTAAAATATGATAATAAAATCTTTTAAATTGCGATTCTAATTCTCAACACTCTCATAATCATGTCTGAAAACGATGGAGATATCAGGCATTGATGAATGTTGGGTACAAACCGAAATTAAGTGACAATCGATATTTGCTACTAAACTAGTCTGCAAGCTTGCCAAGGCCAAAACGTCACTTTTCGTTACAGAAGTTAACCAAATAATGAAGCTAAATTCATACATTAAACTCACAGTAATTGACGTCTTTGTTTAAAGATGCTACGCTCTTGTTTCTAATTGATGTGACACTCTGTGATGTTTTGTACATTACTCCAGCCCCGGCAGTGTTCACTGTATCTAATCGCGGAAAACATGCGAAAACTAAACTAAAAAATCACTTCATTTCCGTTGGAAAAGAGTCATTGATTTTACCAAGATAAACAATTTTAAGTATTATTTGTACAATCTAATTTGTAAAGGTCAATGACCTAACATCATTGTACATTCCGGATCTTTTTATCGCATTAGCATAGAATGGAGAAAAATATGGCTTTGCCTTAAAACTATATAATAAAAATAATAAATATATTGTGGGGGGTAAAGGATCTCCACGGTTTTATTTTGGGGAGGGGGATATAGTAGATTCCACGTTAGGAAATGAATCAGCGTCTCCGACACTATTTAGTTTAAGAAATGGTTAACCATGACGTCTTTTGAATTAAACGTCAACGTGCACGATGTGCTATGATATATTACTGATGAAGACACTTACAGGCATGCCATATTTTTCCTTCCAGAATATTTTAAACAACACAATACTACTACCATTACTACTAATACTGCTACTACATGTTATTATTACTATTATTATTGTTAATATTATTAGTATTTGTAGTAGCAGTAACAGTTTTATTATTACAGTGGTCCACAAAGATGACGATGTCCTGTCGAGCCAGAAATATATGCCGTGTTATAGGCGAGGACGCCTATAATATATACCTGGGCACATCATAATGCAAAATAGTATTCCATCAGTAGAATAGGTTCCATGGCTGCACCGTCTTATATCAGACACCATGTTAAACGGAAGAGCTTAATAGTAAGGGACCACAATACTATAATGAACAACAACGTTGTCTTTGCTATTTTCCGAAATATTCACTAATTCTCTTCAAAGCATCTACTACTAACAACTCTGACTCCGCTCCCAAAAATGTACAAACTGTTGTTCACTCAGACATATACTGGAATCTTTCAAAAAAAGTTAAGTAGCTTTTTCCTGAAGAATGCGATGAAATTGGAAAAAGGCGCACAATTATTTCTGGGTCACAACGTCATGCATTCTTTATGTTGCTTTCTCCTTATTTAGAAAATCGAGAGGACACTGATTTTATAAACAGGCAAAATAACTTTTATTTATGTTTTCATAAAATAAATCGCTCATATTTCTTTCTGTATCTGATAATTATACGAAATCAAACCGCCTTTAGAAGACGTTCAACAATTTGTCCAAAAGTCATCCGAGGATTTAGGTAGCACCAACTAAAGTTTCATCGATAAAAGCTCCTGAGTATGAGAACATTTAATTATATATTTTCATCCATGATTTTTATTTATTTATTTATATATTTATTATTATTATTAATATTATTATTATTATTATTATTATTATTATTATTATTATTATTATTATTATTCACATGCAGTGGGCAACTGCTGTTTTCCGATTATGAGACTGCACGTTCCAAACCTTGTGGCAGAATTGAACAATAGAAGAGGCGGCTTCCTGAATTGCTTTCCCAGGCCATGCAGTGAAATGAAACCGTGTGACTTGCTTAGTTGTGTTTTCCTGTTACAAATAATAGACGTGCTGCATTAAGTGGTTGTGGATACATCTTGATGAGTGCAACTAGTTTGATTTCTCTACACCATGGTGCAATTAAATCTTTATAGCACATTGTAATCTAATTTTGAAAAGCGATGAAAAGCAATACGACTCCTTCTAAAACTCAGTCTGGCACAACTTCTAAAAATCAAGCTTTTGATAAATTCCTACGTGTACCTATTCCAAGAAAAAAAGACACGTCATTTCTGATTGCTTTAAATTGAAATATAGGCATCAGAATCAAGATTGACCTATCCTAAATGCTCTTATTTCTAAGAGGTCAAGGTCACGGTCATGTTTTCAAAGCAATACATTTGTTGGGTCTAATAAACCCCAGTCTGATTTTATTATGGAGAATTATGAACCATTCATGTCAAAGGGTTCTATACCAAACTTGGGTGATTTGGCCAATCCTATCCCTATTAAAATTTTAAGGGATACAGGAGCTTCTCGGAGTATTTTATTATCAGGTACTTTGCCTTTTTTGTGAGAAGTCCTGTTCAAATGAGAGTGTTCTCATTCAGGGAGTGCGGTTTTGTTAATGTTTCTCTCCATTCTATAAATTTGTCATCAGACTTCATTTCAGGACCTGTGACAGTTGGAATAGTGTCTACTTACCCGTTGAGGGCATTCATTTGTTGCTAGGCAACGACCTAGTTGGAGACAAAGTTGTGGTTAATCCACTTGTAACTGACAAGCCAAGTTTGGATCAGAAAGTTGATCCTATTGAAAAAGAATACCCTGAGTTATACCCAGCTTGTGCAGTTACCATAGCTATATCAAAGAAAGCTCTTGAGAATGGTTTTGATAAGGAAAATATTCCTTTAGCTGACACATGTATTGGTCAGGCTTTCAATGAGGTCACTTTCACTTCTAATTTTGATCAGTCAAAAGGGATTGATCACAGTGATCCTCTTTTAAATACTCATTCTCTTTTATCTAATCAGGGTGATAAACGACAATCACTTGTCGTTGAACAGGAAAAAGATCCTGAGATCTCCTGTTTGTTTCAGAGGGCCATTAGGGAAACTGAAGCCACTGAAGTACCTGTCTGTTATTTCATTAAAAATGGAATTCTTATGAAAAAATGGAGACCTCCCGAGGTACCTGCTGATGACGAGTGGTCAGTGAACAATCAGATTGTAGTTCCAAAAGTTTTTACAGACAGGAAATACTTAGTTTGCCCCATGCAACTCCTTTGGCTGGTCGTTTAGGGATATATAAAACTTATCACAAGATCTTGACTCACTTTTATTGGCCAAAAATCAAAAGTGATGTTTGTAAATCTTGTCATACTTGTCAAATTATAGGAAAATCCAATCAGAAGACACATAAGGCTCATCTGCAACCTATTCATGCATTTGACGAACCATTTAGCAGAATTATGGTAGATTGTGTTTTTCCCTTACCTAAGACCAAGTCAGGCAACCAATATTTGGTGACCATTATGTGTGAGTCATCCAGATTCCCAGAAGCAATTCCTTTGAGGAATATTAAAACCAAAACTATAGTAAAAGCTTTGATAAAGTTTTTTTCCCTCATTTTGGCCTTCCAAAATCTGTCTAGTCGGATCAAGGGTCAAATTTCATGTCTGGAATTTTCCAGCAAGCTATCCACGAATTAGGCATTAAAGAATTGAAATCTTCTGCCTATCACCCTGAGAGCGAAGGGGCCTTAGAAAGATTTCATCAGACTTTAAAGAATACGATTCGATCATATTGCTTTGATAGGAGCAAAGATTGGGATGAAGGTATTCATTTACTTTTGTTTGCTGTTAGGGAGTCCGTTCAAGAATCTTTAGGATTCAGTCCCTTTGAAATAGTTTTCGGACATACTGTGCGTGGACCTTTGAAGTTGTTGAAAGAGAAACGTATTTCTAATGAAGATACTGAGCTCAATCTTCTTGATTATGTTTCTGATTTTAAGTACAAATTGTCAAAGACTTGTGAAGTCGCAAGAGCAAATCTGCGCTCTACTCAGTCCAGAATGAAATCAAGATATGATAAAAACTCAAGGAATAGCAGTTTTCAGCCTGGTAATAGAGTTCTAACTCTCTTGCCCATTCCACAAAATCCCCTTCAGGCCAAGTATTATGGTCCATACACGGTTGAAATGAAAGTAAATGATTTAAATTACATCATATATACTCCTGGTAGGCAAAAACAAAAACAACTTTGCCACATTAACATGTTAAATGAGTATATTGAAAGAGATAGCCAAGTAAATCATACAATTAATTTAGTTGTACTTGTCCCACCAACTGAGGATTTAAGTGAAGAAATTCAATTGGAGTCTGTTGATCTTGGAGCAACAAATCTTCGGAATTCCGAAATTACGAAAAATCTGGACCAGAAACTTTTACATTTACAACAAGAAGAAAGAAATGAACTTAAACAGTTGTTATTCGAATATGAGCACTTGTTTCCAGATATCCCTACGAGGATAAACAAAATTTTTCGGGACGTTGAAATTGTAGATTCAAAACCTGTGAAACAGCACCCATACAGGATGAACCCTCTCAAACAGGAATACTTGAAAAAGGAAATTCAGTATTTGCTGGAGAACGCTTTCGTAGAGCCCAGTAACAGTGATTGGTGTTAACCATGTATTCTTGTTCCGAAACCGGATAAAACTTACTGTATGTGCACTGATTATAGGAAGGTGAACAGCGTGACAAAAACAGATTCATTTCCATTACCAAGAATTAATGATTTTGTATTGATAAAATTGGAAGTGCCAAGTACGTCACCAAATTTGACCTTCTGAAAGGATTTTGGCAAATTCCTCTTACGGATAGAGCGAAAGAAATTTCGGCATTTGTGACTCCAGATAGACTCTGTCAATATAAAGTAAGGCTGTTCGGGATGAAGGGTTCCCCAAGTACCTTTCAACGCTTGATGAATATGATTACCTCTGGTCGAAATAATTGTGATGTTTACATTGATGATGTCATCATCTACAACGACACCTGGAAAATACATCTAGCCACGATTCGAAAATTCTTTGTAAGACTCACTGATGCAAATTTGACAATCAATTTATCTAAAAGTGAGTTCTACCGTGCTTGTGTAACTTTTCTAGGACACATTGTGGGACATGGTCAAGTTAAACCTGTCGATGCTAAGGTTAAAGCTATCTCAGATTTTCCTGTGCCTGTCAGTAAAAACCAACTGATGCCATTTTTGGGTATGGCCGGATACAATCGAAAGTTTTGATCCAGTTTTTCTAATATTGCTAAACCTCTGACAAACTTTTTGGGCAAGAAAAACAAGTTTCTTTGCACTGAAAAAATGTCAGGAAGCTTTTGATAGATTAAAAGCCATACTCAAAAGTGGCCCGGTTCTCACAGCTCCAAATTTCAATCAATGTTTTAAATTATCTGTTGATGTTAGTGATGTTGGGTTTGGAGTAGTATTGATTCAAGAAGATAGAAATGGTGTTGATCACCCAGTGTGCTATTGCTCTAAGAAATTAAATAAGCACCAAAGAAATTACTCAACAATCGAGAAGGAATGTTTGGCTTTAATATTTGCATTACAGTATTTTGAAGTTTAAATTAGCTGATCTCCTCCGGATGTTGTGTATAGTGATCACAACTCCCTTACTTTCATCGACAAGATGAAAAATAAAAATCAAAGACTATTAAGGTGGAGTTTGTTTTTGCAAGAATATAATCTAAACATCAGGCACATCAAAAGAAAAGACAAATTTGATTGCAGATGCACTTTCCCCTGTATAGAAATATTATTTTATATACACTTTATATAATTCATAAGAATTTTCTTATGTAATTTTGTTTAACTCATATATATTTACATATGGTAAAAAGAAAGCTTTATTATATAAATCTTTCTTTTTCTTTATGGGGGGACGTGTTACGTATATTTAATTAAATTGCTTGTGTGATAGTTTTAAAAAAAAATTTATTTTATTTTTGTTTTCTTACATTTTATTGTAATGATTATTTTCACGGGATTCGATATTGTCTTTCAGTAATTCTATTTATCTAAACGTAAAAGATGTTACATTAGCATCATTTTTAGTGCACCCTGGTGCGCGATAGTATAAACACTACACGAAAACGATTGGTTATTGCCACGGTCAGTTTGGTCTACGTGTAGTCTGAATAAATAATGTTTAATTTTTAAATTTATTTCAGAGTGAGAATCTTAGATAGAGCTGTTCTGCTACGTGACAAATTTCATTTTCCTATTGCGTTGTTCAAGTGTTAAGAGACCACGTGACCGATTACCCGAGAACGGGATGATATTTTAGTTGGATTTAATACCCTTTCAGAGCGCTTTTCAGTCAGTTGTATTTTAAAACCTTGAGGGCTCGAGCCAGATTGTTTTTGAAGTTCATTTGTTTTTGGAATTTAATAATTGATTCTCTAGAAAACCAAACTAGTGTACCTTTTTATAAAAATTCTGGGAGAAAGAAATTCAGTGGAAATTTATTCTGGAGTTATACGGAAACAAACTGTGATTCAATTGAGGAATTGTTACCATTTGTAGAACGACCACATCTGACGTCATCGCCTTTCATATTGGAAAGTCGTCGAGATTCAAACATGGATTCTATTAGAACTATTTAGCGATAGGACTTGTATTTTTCATTCTTAGGATTAAATTTTGGATTATATTCACAAACCGTAAATCCTATTTCCAACTTTTACATTGTTTTCTAGGGAAATAAATTATTGTGTTAAAATATACAAAGCTTGTTGACTTCATTCTTTTCTCTTGTTATTATTGTACGAGCCTACACGTAACACTTTAAATATGTTTGCAATTCCCGGATTATGATTAGAAATACACTGAGATACAAGACAAGGAAAAGGTGTTGTACTTGTTTTTCTTTTAAACCTTAATCCCATTATTTTAGTTACGCAGAAAGAACGTGTACATTTGGAGAATTTAAGAAACTGATATCAAATTAGATTTCTTGTTATTTTTCTTCCGTATTTTCATCTATTATCCTGCTAGGATATTCTGTACAATGAGTCAGCTGATTAGGTTTGATATTGTTGTTTATGTTTTGTCCTTCCGTGTTTGTTGTAATAACATAATATTTTAAACTGGTTACGAACCTTTACTTCATGCATCATATACTTTCCATGATCCTTTTTACCAGTCATTAAAATTATTTTCAAGTTTTTATTTGTTGTCTTGTTTTTCCCACACGGTTATATCATGGTCTTGCAACATGACATGTATATCTACTGCTTAAGGTCTTCCACTTTGTAAATGACAAGGTCACCTAAAACGTTTGGCTTGATTTTAAATATTTCCTGTTTAAAATTCGACAGTTAACACTTATAAAGTTGTGTGTATTTTAATATTTTAGCTCTTTTACCTATTTAAAATTTAGGATATCCAAAATGTTTTAAGATATCCGGACAATTTGGTCCATACTTTTACTCTTGTTTTGCCATTGTTTACCTAAACTGGAGTCAATCAGTGTGATTGTTTTGTGAGTTGCTGTTGGAGTAGATTGTGTTTCGATCATCAGTTTGTATCCCTTCAAACATTCTCTCTTTGAATAATTCTCTAAGTCATCACGCATTGCATCTCCTTTGTTCGTTTTCACTTTCTCAGCTAATGCGTATTTCAAACACGCTTGGATCATTGTCATATACATTTGCATCCATTGTTGCATCTTTCATATTCTTTCATTCCATAATGCCTGACTGCCACGACCTCCCCTCTCTGCTGCTTAAGACATGAAGAATATACCAGATGACTCTTACTGCAATATCGTATAAGGTTACTAACCGAGGCAACAAGTGAGCAATGGTTTGCATTCTGTGCCTGCGGAGGAGAGCATCCTGATATTTCAACAGTGCAATGCAGCACATAACTGCGGAATCAGAGACCGGGTCTGTCGCAATGCCAGCGTCAGTTTCAATATATTTCTTGAATTTAAAAGCTTACCAATGTATTTATGGAAAACCTTTCTTTAATGTGTGCAACGTTCTAAAGAATGTGTCCTCTGTGTAGTCAATACTTCACCCACAATGGAAAAGAACGATTTATATATCTCAGCGGCTCACCCAGAAGGCACGGAAACGTTTCAGCCAAATGACAAATCAAATCTGATACATGATTTGTTCGAACACATAGCTTATCCGATAGATCTTTTCACAAACGTGCCACAGTATGTTGCAGGGGACGCAAAACAAGAATCGTTCAGCGATTCCTAAACGTGTGAACAAATCATGGTTTAACGATGCTTGCAAACGCCTTCAGATGATCCCTCTAGATTTTAATCCTAATCCAGCCGCCGAAAATATGATTAAAAACCAAATATGGAAGCTACAGGTCGTTGTATGATTATAGAGAGCAAGAGGAAAACATGGATATCATAGGTAACTTTGTTTAGATTTCGCGCATATATTCGATTGTCAAAGAAATATGTACTGAAAATACCAGGCAAAAAGCATAATGCTGCTTAGTCAGTAAATGTCATTACTCTTCGGTGATATTTCAGAATTTAATAAAGCTGAAGTATTCAACAACAGATGGCGTTCGTCTTCTTAAGAAAGTATTGTAAAACCTTATGCCACTCATTATCAATTGCTTTGGCTCATTCTCATAATCTACACGCTTTTTTAGTATTTTAGCTATTATTTGCAGTCAAACATAGTTTCTGTGTATATATGATGTAGTGTGAATTCATTTTTTCGTGGTTTGGCGAAAATATATATGTTCCTCCATACTTTAACTAGTGAATTGGAGAAGGCGTACTATTGTTCCGTTAGGTCTTTAAATTTGTGATTTGTTGCCTTCGAGCAATCTATTGAAAACTGATACGTCGGGTCATACATCAAATTTGTACTAATGAGTTTAAATCCGACTAAACACTGTTGGCATTGTTCAGTATTTGTACAGCAACTTTTAAATTGTTTGTTTCTCGTGAATGAAACTTCTATTGGCATTGCGAAGGGTTGATCAATTCAATATTATTCTCCAAAAATTGAACCCACTTTCGTAGCAAGAATAACATCTACTTATGTGATGCCCAGGTCAATGACATTTTTGATAGTGAAAACAGTTACGATTTTGTAACCGCTACATTATCAATGGATATGATAACTTATTCTAATTAAAGGATTAAAATATTTGTAATGTTCGATTCAATCACTTATTCCTTTAAGCAAATCTCATCTACGAGAATGGTGGTAATGGAATATACTAGTACCGCTTGCATTTCCAGAACTAATACAGGAATAATATATAGTTCCAATATTAGCATTGTTTGCATTCCAGGACTAATACGGGAATAATACATTTCTAATACTAGTATTGTTTGCATTGCAGGACCCGGAGCTGATCTCGAATCAACAAATTCTAAGATCTGTTTGACCGTAAGGACTGTAGGAGGGGTTATAGCTCTCCTTCTGGTGGTAGTCATCGTGATTTCAATCGAACATCGACAAAAGAGGTGAATGTGTTCGATTATAAATCAAAACACACTGCACTTTCAATATGAATACAATGTTCACATTATACATAGGTGATAAACATGTATGTGCTCATTTTGGAGTCAATAACTGCGACGGTTCAAACATGTAGGAGTCCCTGAAGTCGTCTTGTGTGAAAAGTTTTAAATATCACGTAAATATTTGTACTTTACTCAGAAGCGGTGACAGTTCATCACCTACCAATCTTCAAAGTGGCATTAGCTATGGAGATAACGTTTTTGCCTTCGTAATAATCACGATTTGTTTTCTTCAGATATTATGTTGACACTTTTATCTCATTATGAAACTTCCAATGGTTTCAGGGTTTGCATATGTCAGAAGAAAAATTGGGAAACACAAAGTTTTGAAAAAGGCAAGAAAGTTAAGAGTGAGTCAAAGAAATTTGGCATCTTTTGAGATAAACGTTGGAAACATCCATTTTAATTTAGTCAGTTTTAGTTGTGGGGTTGGAGGTGTGTCATAAAAACATTGTTCGGAAAAGTGTAGGTTTTAAGAAATAACCACTTTCTATCTTGTCTTAAAAGGTAAACATCTGTCTTTTCCGCTTCTCCTATGCTGATTAGTAACAATTAGGCGCAAAAAAATAAATTGAAAGTTTTAAAAAAAATATCTAATATACTAGACTTAGAATATTGAGAAGCATTCAGTGATCATGTATTGAGATTGCTTTATTTACAAATATGCAGTTAGAAAATGACTAATTACAGGACTATAACACATATGCACATAATTCTTTAGCTTGCTATATTTGATTTGAAAACTCTAGCAGACTGCATACATGACATCAAATATTTACGTATGATAAAACTGACCCATTTGATACGTTTGTTGCACTGTATAGAAACGCTAGAGAATAGATAACTGCAAAGAGAGTTGCATTTATTCCAGTATTGTTTGCATTAGAGTACAATTTATCTTACACGACAGCGGTCTAAACTGAGTGTGATGTATTGCTATAAGTAACATGAAAACTTCAAACACAAGAATTATCTTTCCATAATTATTAAATAATGGAATTTTCTTGATACGTTAGGACATGGTTTATACAAATAAACAGATATTCCATTATTTCATTTGTGAATATTTTCAAATATATAAGCATTTTTAAAAAAATTGAAAATTTCGGCCAGAATATTCATTCAGGTTGCTGGCTTGGAATTAAGACGCTCCAAACATTAAAATAGTACCTCTAATCTCTCAACAAATGAGTCTGACTAAAGTGTTTTACTTCTGCGGAACGAAGGTTCAGTATGAGTAACTTTGCACCCCAAAACTGTATTGTTATGATAGCCTCAACATTGGCATATTCACCTGGAATGAAAAACGTGTCATGAATGCATTGGTGTGTTGATTTCCAATTGTTAGAATACATAAACTGCAGAGAATTGTGAATTTTAGAATTCAATGCATTAAAGCCAAGTGTTTAGCAGAATCCTAACAATTGGCCAGACCAGTGTCATTGTCTCATCATTATTCTCTTTGTCATCACGAATGGCCAATTCAAATTATTTTCCAAACAAAAAGGTCAAGAAATGTCTGAGTATATTATCCTTATCATGACAGTCTCAGCCTTTATCCATTTTTTCTGCCAGTGTCTGAAAAAATTGCATGGTATTATGAAATTAGAAGGACTGAATCACTCGCCTTTGTCTTGCTCACACTATAAACCTACTCGAATGGTGAAGAGGGCAGTTGAATGTAACAACTCTTCAGTCAAGTTTTATTTGCATCCAGAATGAAGTTTCGTTTAAATTCAAAGCCATGCAACCATATGCGAAATTAACACTTATAATCGATGCATTTGTGAAAAAGGAATCTTGTATCGATCTGATATTTCCTATATTTTATAAGGACACAGTTCAGCATTCCATCCTTCAGATATACACTCAAATCATTGATTCATTTACTATTTTCATTTGCATGCATACAATAATTAGCAATGCATATATAAAGATGCTTTATTATCAAAACATTGATGTTCTCCATGGATTTCTCCTTCATGATATTCACGTTATTACTATCACTAAGTTCCTTATATTGTTGTGATTTTTCCACACTGCCATGAAATCCATTCCATTAATTGTACTTACATATACTACATCGTAATTTGGATAGAGCATCTATGGTTATATTGCATTTACTAGAATCAGCTGCATTTGAATTAAATGACTGGAAAATTTAGTGTAAATTACCTTTCCTGATCCGGCCTGATCTTACATGTTAGCGTTGTCATCCTGGGCAAATAGCAATGAGTATGAACCCAATAAACATAGTACTTTCTGTTTATGCCTTAATGCTGGTTTGTATTGAATGCAAAAAACATTTTTCACTGTTTATCTAGTTTCCTGGAAAATTCAGAGAAAAATGTCAATGCTTTTCTTAGGAACTACAATAGGATGCAACAGCAACTGATTGGTTCAATTTAGTGTAGTGATACCTGTAACGCATGGAGCTGAAAATTTCACATGCTAATGTCTTGCTAGAAACACTTCCATAAAGAATGCAGATAATCTAGTCAGATTCATAACGGACTCTCTTAAAGTATTATTACGTATCGGCTCGTTCAAAAGTAACAAAAGAAAAGAGTGAAGACAACAAGCTTTGTAAGTTTTAACAAAAATAATTTATTTCCCTAGAAAACACAGTGTTAAAGTAAAAATATGAAATAGGACTTACGGTTTGTGAAGAAAATCCAAACATTTATCATAGTACTGAAAAAAATACAAGTCTTATCACTAAATAATTTTAACTGAAGCCAGGTTCGAAACTTGATGACCTTCCAAGATGGAGAATGATGACGTCAGATGAAGTCATTTCACAAATGTCCAGAATTTCACGTTGAACCACAATTTGTACTGTACTGTTCCAATTTAGAATGAATTTCACTGAATGTCTTTGTCCTAAACCACTTGTGTAGTTCTCTAGCAAAAAATAAATAATTATTTAAAAAGTAGATGAACTCCTATAGCTGTCATCTATAACAAGACACATCTCGAGCTCTACAAATGTAAAGTAAAATAAACTCTTTCCAGCACAAGAAAAATAATACCTTCTTCTCAAGGTATAAGAACGACTCTGACTATTTCACAGGGACCTAAGTGTTTTTAAATCGAACCAAAACGTCATTTCATGCACACGCACGAAGAACGCGTGGTTATTTCATCATCTAACAATCACAGTTTCACGTGGGTCAGGACATGACTTTGGCAATAACCAATCGTTTTCGCGTCGTGTTTAGTCAAATCGGCAAACTATGACATTCAAAATCGTGCTTATGCGAGTCATACTACGTTCTAAATAAACATGATGTTTCTTTC